>JAMOIN010001169.1:0-65722 GCA_024666655.1 Dascyllus trimaculatus
TGCAGTAAACTGCTGGAGATCTTCTACCAGTCTGTGGTCTCCAGTGCTCTGTACTTCGCTGTGGCCTGCTGGGGCAGCAGTACCTCCAAAAGGGACATCTCTCGGATGGACAAACTGATCCGCAAAGCTGGGCAGGTTGTTGGCTGTCAGCTGGAGTCATTTGTGACAGTGAGGGACAGGAGAACACTGGACAAACTGCTCTCCATCATGGACAACCCTACTCACCCACTCCACCGGACTGTAGATGGGCAAAGGAGCTCCTTCTCCAATAGGCTCTTACAGCTGCGCTGTCACAGTGAGCGCTACAAGAACACTTTCATACCATTCTCCATACAGCTGTACAATAACTCCCCACTCTGTGACAGATAACGCACATCTATCTCACCACTGTGTAAACTGGCACTGCACTATAGAAATCACTTGTTACATGTTGTATATATTGTAAATTTTTAAATTTCCATATTTCTAAATATTACTTCAGATTGCTTATTTTTATTTTATTATACTTTTTTGTAATGTGTAGTAGATAGTACCTATTCTATTTTATTATTGTTATTATTATAATTATTATTATTATTATTATTATTATTATTATTATTATTATATTATACTTTTATACTATTATTATTATTATAATTATATTAATATTATTATTGTCATTATTTTTATCTTTATTATTATTATTATTTTTATCTTTATACTGATTACTTTATTACTTTATTTTATATCTTACTTGTGCTGTCCTTTTCCTCTTATATCTCTGTCCTGAGCTACTGTGACAACAAAATTTCCCTTGTGGATGAATAAAGTCTGTCTAAGTCTAAGTATAAGTCTAAGTGCCCAGCCGAGCCTGTCCACACGGCTCCCCAGCACAACAGCCCCGCACACGGGGTTCCCCAGCCCAGCTCACCGGGGTCCCCAGCACAGCACACGGGGGCCCCCAGCACCACAGCCCGCCTGGCTCTCAAGCAGAGACTGTTCAAACCACTCCCCAGCAGAGCCTGTCCACACGGCTCCCCAGCAGAGCGTGTCCACACGGCTCCCAAGCACCACAGCCCAGGACACCGGGCTCCACATTCCAGCTCAACGGCCTCCGCAGCACAGCACACGGGGGCCCCCAGCACCACAGCCCGCCTGGCTATCCAGCAGAGCCTGTCCACACGGCTCCCCAGCACCACAGCCCAACACACCGGGCTCCGAAGCCCAGCTCAACGGGCTCCCCAGCACAGCACACGGGGGCCCCCCAGCACCACAGCACGCCTTGCTCTCCATCAGAGCCTGTCTACACGGCTCCCCAGCACCACAGCCCAGCACACCGGGCTCCCCAGCCCAGCTCAACGGGCCCCCCAGCACAGCACACGGGGCCCCCCAGCACCACAGCCCGAATGGCTCGGCAGCAGAGCCTGTCTACACGGCTCGCCACCACCACAGCCCAGGACACCGGGCTCCCCAGCCCAGCTTACCGGGCTCCACAGCACAGTACACGGGGGCCCCAAGAACCACAGCCCGCCTGGCTGTCCAGCAAAGCCTGTTCACACCGCTCCCCAGCCGAGCCTGTCCACACGGCTCCCCAGCACAACAGCCCCGCACACGGGGCTGCCCAGCCCAGCTCACCGGGGTCCCCAGCACAGCACACGGGGGCCCCCAGCACCACAGCCCGCCTGGCTCTCCAGCAGAAACTGTTCAAACCAGTCCCCAGCAGAGCCTGTCCACACGGCTCCCCAGCAGAGCCTGTCCACACGGCTCCCAAGCACCACAGCCCAGCACACCGGGCTCCACATTCCAGCTCAACGGGCTCCGCAACACAGCACACAGGGACCCCCAGCACCACAGCCCGCCTGACTCTCCATCAGAGCCTGTTCAACCCTTTCCCCAGCACAGCCTGTCTACACGGTCCCCATCACCACAGCCCAGCACACAGGGATCCCCAGCCCAGCTCACCGGGCCCCCCAGCACAGCACAGGGGGCCCCCCAGCACCACAGCCCGCATGGCTCTCCATCAGAGCCTGTTCAACCTTCTCCCGAGCACAGCCTGTCCAGACCCCTCCCCAGCACAACAGCCCAGAACACCGGGCTCCCCAGCTGAGCCAACGGGCTCCCCATCACCGAAAAGGGGGCCCCCCAGAACCACAGCCCGCCTGGCTCTCCATCAGAGCCTGTTCAGACCGCTCCCCACCAAAGCCTGTCTACACGGCTCCCCAGCAGCACAGCCCAGCACACCAGGCTCCCCAGCCCAGTTCACCGGGCTCCCGAGCACGGCACACGGGGCCCCCCAGCACAACAACCCGCCTGGATCTCCATCAGTGCCTGTTCACATGGCTCCCCAGCAGAACAGCCCAGCACACCGGGCTCCTCAGCCCAGCTCACCGGGCTCCCCAGCACCACAGCCCGCCTGGCTCTCCATGAGAGCCTGTTCAAACCACTCCCCAGCAGAGCCTGTCCACACGGCTCCCCAGCACCACAGCCCCTGCACACCGGGCTCCCCGGCCCAGCTCACTGGGCTCCCCAGCACAGCTCAACGGGCTCCCCAGCACAGCACACGGGGGCCCCCAGCACAGCTCACCGTGCTACCCTGAACCACAGTCCGCCTGGCTCTCCATCAGAGCCTGTTCAACCCTCTACCCAGCAGAGCCTGTCCACACGGCTCCCCAGCACCACAGCCCAGCACACCGGGCTCCCCAGTACAGCACACGGGGCCCCCTAGCACCACAGCCCGCCTGACTCTCCAGCAGAGCCTGTTCAAACCACTCGCCAGCAGAGCCTGTCTACACGGCTACCCAGCACCACAGCCCAGCTCACCGGGCTCCTCTGCCCAGCTCACCGGGCTCCCCAGCACAGCACACGGGGCCCCCCAGCACCACAGCCCGCCTGGCCCTCCAGCAGAGCCTGTTCAAACCACTCCCGAGCAGAGCCTGTCCACAGGGCTCTCCAGCACCACAGCCCAGCACACCGGGCTCCCCAGCCCAGCTCACCGGTCTCCCCAGCACAGCACACGGGGCCCCCCAGCACCACCGCCCGCCTGGCTCTCCATCAGATCCTGGTCAACCCTCTCCCCAGCAGAGCCTGGCCACACGGCTCCCCAGCACCACAGCCCACCACACCGGGCTCCCGAGCCCAACTCAACGGGCTCCCCAGCACAGCACACGGGGCTTCCCAGCACTAAAGCCCGCCTGGCTCTCCATCAGAGCCTGTTCACTCCGCTCCCCAGCAGAGCATGTTCAAACCACTCCCCAGAAGAGCCTGTCCACACGGCTCCCCAGCACCACAGCCCAGCACACCGGGCTCCCCAGCCCAGCTCAACGTGCTCCCCAGCACAGCACACGGGGGGCCCCAGCACCACAGCAAGCCTGGCTCTCCATCAGAGCCTGTTCAACCCTCTCCCCAGCACAGCCTGTCTACACGGCTCCCCATCACTACAGCCCAGCACACAGGGATCCCCAGCCCAGCTCACCGGACCCCCCAGCACAGCACACGGGGCCCCCCAGCACCACAGCCCGCATGGCTCTTCATCAGAGCCTGTTCAACCCTCTCCCCAGCACAGCCTGTCCACACCGCTCCCCAGCACAACAGCCCAGAACACCGGGCTCCCCAGCCGAGCTCAACGGGCTCCCCAGCACCGAACACGGGGCTCCCCAGAACCACAGCCCGCCTGGCTCTCCATCAGAGCCTGTTCAGACCGCTCCCCGCCAAAGCCTGTCTACACGGCTCCCCAGCAGCACAGCCCAGCACACCAGGCTCCCCAGCCCAGTTCACCGGGCTCCCGAGCACGGCACACGGGGCCAACCAGCACCACAACCCGCCTGGCTTTCCATCAGAGCCTGTTCACATGGCTCCCCAGCAGAACAGCCCAGCACACCGGGCTCCCCAGCCCAGCTCACCGGGCTCCCAAGCACAGCACAAGGTGGCCCCCAGCACCACAGCCCGCCTGGCGCTCCATCAGAGCCTGTTCACACCGCTCCCCAGCAGAGCCTTTCCACACTGCTCCCCAGCACCACAGCCCAGCACACCGGGCTCCCCAGCCCTGCTCACCGGGCTCCCCAGCACAGCACACGGGGCCCCCCAGAACAGCTCACCGGGCTCCCCAGCACAGCACACGGGGCCCCCCAGCTTCACAGCCCGAATGGCTCCCCAGCAGAGCCTGTCTACACGGCTCCCCAGCAGCACAGCCCAGCACACCGCAGCACAGCCCGCCTGGCTCTCCATCAGAGCCTGTTCAAACCGCTCCCCAGCAGATCCTGTCCACACGGCTCCCCAGCAGCACAGCCCGCCTGGCTCTCCAGCAGAGCCTGTTCACACCACTCCCCAGCAACGCCTTTCTACAAGGCTCCCCAGCACCACAGCACAGCACACCGGGATCCCCAGCCCAGCCCACCGGGCCCCCCAGCAAAGCACACGGGGGCCCCCAGCACCACAGCCCGCCTGGCTCTCCATCAGACCCTGTTCACACCGCTCCGCAGCCGAGCCTGTCTACACGGCTCCCCAGCACCACAGCCCAGCACACCGGGCTCCCCAGCACAGCACACCGGGCCCCCCAGCACCAATGCCCGCCTGGCTCCGCAGCAGAGCCTGTCCACACGGCTCCCCAGCAGCACACCCAGCACACCGGGATCCCCAGGCTAGCTCAACGGGCTCCTCAGCACAGAACAAGGGGCCCCCCAGCACCACAGCCCGCCTGGCTCTCCATCAGAGCCTGTCCACACCGCTCCACAGCAGAGCCTGTCCACATGGCTCCCCAGCACAACAACCCTGCACACCGGGCTCCCCAGCCCAGCTCACCGGGCTCCCCATCACAGCACACCGGGGCCCCCAGCACCACAGCCCAGCACACCGGGCTCCCCAGCCCAGCACACGGGGGCCCCCAGCACCACAGCCCGCCTGGCTCTCCAGCAGAGCCTGTTCAATCCGCTCCCCAGCAGAGCCTGTCCACACGGCTCCCCAGCAGCACAGCCCAGCACAACGGGCTCCCCAGCCCAGCTCACTGGGCTCCTATGCACAGCACAATGGGGCCCCCAGCACCACAGCCTGCCTGGCGCTCCATCAGAGCCTGTTCACACCGCTCCCCAGCAGAGCCTTTCCACACTGCTCCCCAGCACCACAGCCCAGCACACCGGGCTCCCCAGCCCTGCTCACCGGGCTCCCCAGCACAGCACACGGGGCCCCCCAGAACAGCTCACCGGGCTCCCCAGCACAGCACACGGGGCCCCCCCAGCACCACAGCCAGCCTGGCTATCCATCAGAACCTTTTCACAACGCTCCCCAGTAGAGCCTGTCCACACGGCTCCCCAGCACCACAGCCCAGCACATTGGGGACCCCAGCCCACCTCACCGGGCCCCCCAACACATCACACGGGGGCGCATAGCATCACAGCCCGCCTGGCTCTCCGTCAGAGCCTGTTCACACAGCTCCGCAGCAGAGCCTGTCCACACGGATCCCCAGCACAACAGCCCAGCTCACCGGGCTCTCCAGCACTGCACACCGGGGCGCACAGCATCACAACCCGCCTTGCTCTCCGTCAGAGCCTGTTCAAACCACTCCCCCAGCAGAGCCTGTCCACACGGCTCCCCAGCACCACAGCTCAGCACACCGGGCTCCCAAGCCCAGCTCAACGGGCTTCCCAGCACAGCACACGGGGCCCCCCGGCACCACAGCCCGGCTGGCTCTCCATCAGAGCCTTTTCACACCGCTCCCCAGCAGAGCCTGTCCACACGGCTCCCCAGCAGCACAGCCCAGCAAACCGGGCTTCCCAGCCCAGCTCACCAGGGTCCCCAGCACAGAACACGGGGCCCCCCAGGACCACAGCCCGCCTGGGTCTCCAGCAGAGCCTGGTCAAACCACCCCCCAGCAGAGCCTGTCCACACAGCTCCCCAGCACCACAGCTCAGCACACCGTGCTCCCCAGCCCAGCTCACCGTGGCCCCAAGCACAGCACATGGTGGCCCCCAGCACCACAGCCCGCCTGGCTCTCCATCAGAGCCTGTTCACACCGCTCCGAGCAGAACCTGTCTACACGGCTCCCCAGCACCACAGCCCAGGACACCGGGCTCCCCAGCACCACAGCCCAGCACACGGGGCTCCCAAGCCCAGCACACCGGGCTCCCCAGCACAGCACACGGGGCCCCCCAGCACCACAGCCCGAATGGCTCCCCAGCAGAGCCTGTGTACACGGCTCCCCAGCACCACAGCCCAGCACACCGGGCTCCCCAGCCCAGCTCAACGGGCTCCGCAGCACAGCACACGGGGCCCCCCAGCACCACAGCCCGCCTGACTCTCCATCAGAGCCTGTTCAACCCTCTCCCCAGCAGAGCCTGTCCAGACGGCTTCCCAGCACCACAGCCAAGCACACTGGGCTCCGAAGCCGAGCTCACTGGGCTCCCGAGCACAGCACACGGGGGCCCCCAGCACCACAGCTCGTCTGGCTCTCCATCAGAGCATTTTCACACTGCTCGCCAGCAGAGCCTGTCCACACGGCTCCCCAGCAGCACAGCCCAGCACACCGGGCTCCCCAGCACAGCTCACCGGGCTCCCGACCAAAGCACACGGGGGCCCTTGAGCACCACAGCCCGCCTGGCTCTCCATCTGAGCCTGTTCACTCCGCTCCACAGCAGAGCCTGTTCAAACCAGTCCCCAAGAGAGCCTGTCCACACGGCTCCCCAGCACCACAGCCCAGCATACCGGGCTCCACAGCCCAGCTCACCGGGCTCCCCAGCACAGCACACGGGTGCCCACACAATCACAACCCGCCTGGCTCTCCATCAGAGCCTGTTCAATCCACTCCCCAGCAGAGCCTGTACACACGGCTCCCCAGCACCACAGCCCAGCACACCGGGCTCCCCAGCCCAGCTCAACGGGCTCCCCAGCACAGCACACGGGGCCCCCCAGCACAGCACACGGGGCTTCCCAGCACAGCAGCCCGCCTGGCTCTCCATCAGAGCCTGTTCACTCCGCTCCCCAGCAGAGCCTGTTCAAACCACTCGCCAGCAGAGCCTGTCCACACGGCTCCCCAGCAGAGCTTGTCCACACGGCTCCCCAGCACAACAGCCCAGCACACCGGGCTCCACATCCCAGCTCAACGGGCTCCGCAGCAGAGCACACGGTGGCCCCCAGCACCACAGCCCGCCTGGCTATCCAGCAGAGCCTGTTCAAACCACTCCCCAGCAGAGCATGTCCACACGGCTCCCCAGCACCACAGCCCAACACACCGGTCTCCGAAGCCCAGCTCAACGGGCTCCCCGGCACAGCACATCCCCAGCACAGCACGCGGGGCACCCCAGCACCACATCCCGCCTGGCTCTCCATCATGGCCTGTTCACACCGCTCCCCAGCAGAGCCTGTCCACACGGCTCCCCAGAACCACAGCCCAGCACACCGGGCTCCCCAGCCAGGCTCAACGGGCTCCCCAGCACAGCACACGGGGCCCCCCAGCAGAGCCTGTCTACACGGTTCGCCAGCACCACAGCCCAGCACACCGGGCTTCCCAGCCCAGCTCACCGGGCTCCCCAGCACAGCACACGGGGGCCCCCAGCGCAGATCACCGGGCTCCCCTGAACCACAGCCCGCCTTGCTCTCCATCTGAGCCTGTTCACACCGCTCCCCAGCAGAGCCTGTCCACGCGGCTCCCCAGCAGCACAGCCCAGCACACCGGGCTCCCCAGCCCAGCTCACCTGTCTTCCCAGCACAGCACACGGGGGCCCCCAGGACCACAGCCCGCCTGTTTCTCCAGCAGAACCTGTTCAAACCACTCCCAAGCTCAGCCTGTCCAGACGGCTCCCCAGCAGCACAGCCCAGCACACCGGGCTCCCCAGCCCAGCATACGGGGGCCCCCAGCACCACAGCGCGCCTGGCTCTCCATCAGAGCCTGTTCAAGCCACTCCCCAGCAGAGCCTGTCCACAGGGCTCCCTAGCAGCACAGCCCAGGACACCGGGCTCCCGAGCCCAGCTCACCGGGCTCCCCAGCACAGCACACGGGGCCCCCCAGCACCACAGCCCGAATGGCTCCCCAGCAGAGCCTGTCTACACAGCTCCCCAGCACCACAGCCCAGCACACCGGGCCCCCCAGCACCACAGCCCGCCTGGCTCTCCATCAGAGCCTGGTCACAGCGCTCCGCAGCAGAGCCTTTCCACACGGCTCCCCAGCAGCATAGCCCAGCACACCGGGCTCCCCAACCAAGCTCACCGGGCTCCGCAGCACAGCACACCGGGCCCCCCAGCACCAATGCCCGCCTGGCTCCCTAGCCGAGCCTGTGCACACGGCTCGCCAACAGAACAGCCCAGCACACCGGGCTCCCCAGCCAAGCTCACCGGGCTCCCCAGCACAGCACACCGGGCCCCCCAGCACCAATGCCCGCCTGGCTCCCTAGCAGAGCCTGTCCACACGGCTCCCCAGCAGCACAGCCCAGCACACCGGGATCCCCAGCACGGCACACGGTGGCCCCAAGCACCACCGCCCGCCTGGCTCTCCATCAGAGCCTGTTCACACCGCTCCCCTGCAGAGCCTGTCTACACGGCTCCCCAGCAGCACAGCCCAGCACACCGCAGCACAGCCCGCCTGGCTCTCCAGCAGAGCCTGTTCACACCGCTCCCCAGCAGAGCCTGTCCACGCGGCTCACCAGCAGCACAGCCCAGCACACCAGGCTCCCGTGCACAGCACACGGGGCCCCACAGCACCACAGCCCGCCTGGCTCTCCAGCAGAGCCTGTTCAAACCACCCCCCAGAAGAGCCATTCCACACAGCTCCCCAGCACCACAGCCCAGCACACCGTACTCCCCAGCCCAGCTCACCATGGCCCCCAGCACAGAGCACAGGGGCCCCCAGCAGAGCCTGTTCAAACCACTCGCCAGCAGAGCCTGTCCACACAGCTCCCCATCACCACTGCCCAGCACACCGTACTCCCCAGCCCAGCTCACCATGGCCCCCAGCACAGAGCACGGGGGCCCCCAGCAGAGACAGTTCAAACCACTCGCCAGCAGAGCCTGTCCACACGGCTCCCCAGCACCACAGCCCAACACACCCGGCTCCCCAGCCCAGCTCAACGGGCTCCCTAGCACAGCACACGGAGCCCCCCAGCACAGCACACGGGGCTTCCCAGCACAACAGCCCGCCTGGCTCTCCATCAGAGCCTGTTCACTCCGCTCCCCAGCAGAGCCTGTTCAAACCACTCCCCAGCAGAGCCTGTCAAGACGGCTCCCCAGCACCACAGCCCAGCACACTGGGCTCCCCAGCCCAGCTCAACGGGCTCCCCAGCCCAGCACACCGGGCTCCCCGGCCCAGCACACCGGGCTCCCCGGCCCAGCTCACTGGGCTCCCCAGCAAAGCACACGGGGGCCCCCAGCAACACAGAACGCCTGCCTGTCCATCAGAGCCTGTTCACACTGCTCACCAGCAGCACAGCCCAGCACACCGGGCTCCCCAGCACAGCACACGGGGGCCCCCAGAACAGCACACGGGGCCCCCCAGCACCACAGCCCGCCTGGATCTCCAGCAGAGCCTGTCCACACGGCTCCCCAGCACCACAGCCCAGCTCACCGGGCTGCCCAGCCCAGCTAACCGGGCTCCCCAGCACTGGACACGGGGGCCCCAAGAACCACAAGCCGCCTGGCTCTCCAGCAGAGCCTTTTATCACCGCTCCACAGTAGAGCCTATCCACAGGGCTCCCCAGCAGCACAGCCCAGCACACCGGGCTCCCCAGCCGATCTCCCCGGGCTACCCAGCAAGGCACACGGGGCCCCCCAGCACCACAGCCCGCCTGGCTCTCCAGCAGAGTCTGTTGAAACCACTCCCCAGCAGAGCCTGTTCACACTGCTCCCCAGCAGAGCCTTTCAACACGGCTCCCCAGCAGCATAGCCCAGCCCACCGGGCTTCCCAGCCCAGCTCACCGTGCTCCGCAGCACAGCACACCTGGGCCCCCAGCACCAAAGCCCGCCTGGCTCTCCAGCAGAGCCTGTTCAAACCACTCCCCAACAGAGCCTGTCCACTCGGCTTCCCAGCACCACAGCCCAGCACACCGGGCTCCCCAGCCCAGCTCACCGGGCTCCCCAGCCCAGCTTACCGGGCTCCCCAGCACAGCACACGAGGGCCCCGAACACCACAGCCCACCTTGCTCTCCATCAGGGCGTGTTCACACCGCTCCCAAGCAGAGCCTGTCTACACGACTCCCCAGCACCACAGCACAGCACACCGGGCTCCCCAGCCCTGCTCACCGGGCTCCCCAGCACAGCACACTGGGCTCCCCAGCACCACAGCCCGCCTGGCTCTCCGGCACAGCCTGTTTATACTGCTCCCCCGCAGAGCCTGTCCACACGGCTCCCCAGCAGCACAGCCCAGCTCACCGGGCTCCCCAGCACAGCACACGGGAGCCCCCAGCACTACAGCCCGCCTGGCTCTCCAGCAGAGTCTGTTGAAACCACTCCCCAGTAGAGCCGGTCCACACGGCTCCCCAGCACCACAGCCCGCCTGGCTCTCCAGCAGAACCCTTTCACACCGCTCCCCAGCAGAGCCTGTCTACACGGCTCCCCAGCACAACAGCCCAGCACACCGGGCTCCCCAGCACAGCTCACCGGGCTCCACAGGAGAGCACACGGGGGCCCCCAGCACCACAGCCCGCCTGGCTCTCCATCAGAGCCTGTTCACACCGCTCCGCAGCAGAGCCTGTCTACACGGCTCCCCAGCACCTACGCCCAGAACACCGGGCTCTCCAGCCCAGCACACCGGGCTCCCCAGCCCAGCTCACCGGGCCGCCCAGCACAGCACACGGGGGCCCTCAGCACTACAGCCCGCCTGGCTCTCCATTACAGCCTGTTCACACCGCTCCGCAGTAGAGCCTGTTTACACGGCTCCCCAGCACCACAGCCCAGCACACCGGGCTCCCCAGCCCAGCTCACCGGGCTCCACAGCACAGCACACAGGGCCCCCCAGCACCACAGCCCGCCTGGCTCTCCAGCAGAGACTGTTCGAACCACTCCCCAGCAGAGCCTGTCCACACGGCTCCCCAGCACCACAGCCCAGCACACCGGGCACCCAATCACAGCACACGGGCCCCCCCAGCACCACATCCCGCCTGGCTCCTCAGCAGAGCCGGTTCAAACCACTCGCCAGCAGAGCCTGTCCACACGGCTCCCCAGCAGCAGAGCCCATCAGACCGGGCTCCTCAACCCAGCTCACCGGGCTCCCCAGCACAGCACACTTGGCCCCCCAGTCCCACAGCCCGCCTGGCTCTCCATCAGAGCCATTTCACACCGCTCCCCAGCAGAGCCTTTCCACACGGCTCCCCAGACCAACAGCCCAGCTCACCGGGCTCTCCAGCACTGCACACGGGGCCCCCAAGCACCACAGCCCGCCTGGCTCTCGAGCAGAGCCTGTTCAAACAACTCTCCATCAGAGCCATTTCACACCGCTCCCCAGCAGAGCCTGTCCACACGGCTCCCCAGCACCACAGCCCAGCTCACCGGGCTCTCCAGCACTGCACACGGGGCCCCCCAGCACCACATCCCGCCTGGCTCTCGAGCAGAGCCTGTTCAAACAACTCCCCAGCAGAGCCTGTCCACACGGCTCCCCAGCACCACAGCCCAGCTCACCGGGTTCTCCAGCACTGCACATGGGGCCCCCCAGCACCACAGCCCGCCTGGCTCTCTAGCAGAGCCTGTTCAAACCACTCCCCAGCAGAGCCTGTCCACATGGCTCCCCAGCACCACAGCCCAGCACACAGGGCTCCCCAGCCCAGCTCAACGGGCTCCCCAGCACAGCACACGGGGCCCCCCAGCACCACAGCCCGCCTGGCTCTCCATCAGAGCCTGTTCAACCCTCTCCCCAGCACAGCCTGTCCACACGGCTCCCCAGCACCACAGCCCAGCACACCGGGCTCCCCAGCCAAGCTCAACGGGCTCCCCAGCACAGCACACGGGCCCCCCCAGCACAGCACACGGGGCTTCCCAGCACAACAGCCCGCCTGGCTCTCCATCAGGGCCTGTTCACACCCCTCCGCAGTAGAGCCCGTCTACACGGCTCCCCAGCACAAAAGCCCAGTACACCGGGCTCCCCAGCCCATCTCACCGAGCTCCACAGCACAGCACACGGGGCCCCCCAGCACCACAGCCTGCCTGGCTCTCCAGCAGAGCCTGTTAAAACCACTCCCCAGCAGAGCCTGTCCACATGGCTCCACAGCACCACAGCCCGCCTGGCTCTCCATATTTCTAAATATTACTTCAGATTGCTTATTTTTATTTTATTATACTTTTTTGTAATGTGTAGTAGATAGTACCTATTCTATTTTATTATTGTTATTATTATAATTATTATTATTATTATTATTATTATTATTATTATTATTATATTATACTTTTATACTATTATTATTATTATAATTATATTAATATTATTATTGTCATTATTTTTATCTTTATTATTATTATTATTTTTATCTTTATACTGATTACTTTATTACTTTATTTTATATCTTACTTGTGCTGTCCTTTTCCTCTTATATCTCTGTCCTGAGCTACTGTGACAACAAAATTTCCCTTGTGGATGAATAAAGTCTGTCTAAGTCTAAGTATAAGTCTAAGTGCCCAGCCGAGCCTGTCCACACGGCTCCCCAGCACAACAGCCCCGCACACGGGGTTCCCCAGCCCAGCTCACCGGGGTCCCCAGCACAGCACACGGGGGCCCCCAGCACCACAGCCCGCCTGGCTCTCAAGCAGAGACTGTTCAAACCACTCCCCAGCAGAGCCTGTCCACACGGCTCCCCAGCAGAGCGTGTCCACACGGCTCCCAAGCACCACAGCCCAGGACACCGGGCTCCACATTCCAGCTCAACGGCCTCTGCAGCACAGCACACGGGGGCCCCCAGCACCACAGCCCGCCTGGCTATCCAGCAGAGCCTGTCCACACGGCTCCCCAGCACCACAGCCCAACACACCGGGCTCCGAAGCCCAGCTCAACGGGCTCCCCAGCACAGCACACGGGGGCCCCCCAGCACCACAGCACGCCTTGCTCTCCATCAGAGCCTGTCTACACGGCTCCCCAGCACCACAGCCCAGCACACCGGGCTCCCCAGCCCAGCTCAACGGGCTCCCCAGCACAGCACACGGGGCCCCCCAGCACCACAGCCCGAATGGCTCGGCAGCAGAGCCTGTCTACACGGCTCGCCACCACCACAGCCCAGGACACCGGGCTCCCCAGCCCAGCTTACCGGGCTCCACAGCACAGTACACGGGGGCCCCAAGCACCACAGCCCGCCTGGCTGTCCAGCAAAGCCTGTTCACACCGCTCCCCAGCCGAGCCTGTCCACACGGCTCCCCAGCACAACAGCCCCGCACACGGGGTTGCCCAGCCCAGCTCACCGGGGTCCCCAGCACAGCACACGGGGGCCCCCAGCACCACAGCCCGCCTGGCTCTCCAGCAGAAACTGTTCAAACCAGTCCCAAGCAGAGCCTGTCCACACGGCTCCCCAGCAGAGCCTGTCCACACGGCTCCCAAGCACCACAGCCCAGCACACCGGGCTCCACATTCCAGCTCAACGGGCTCCGCAACACAGCACACGGGGACCCCCAGCACCACAGCCCGCCTGACTCTCCATCAGAGCCTGTTCAACCCTTTCCCCAGCACAGCCTGTCTACACGGTCCCCATCACCACAGCCCAGCACACAGGGATCCCCAGCCCAGCTCACCGGGCCCCCCAGCACAGCACAGGGGGCCCCCCAGCACCACAGCCCGCATGGCTCTCCATCAGAGCCTGTTCAACCTTCTCCCGAGCACAGCCTGTCCAGACCCCTCCCCAGCACAACAGCCCAGAACACCGGGCTCCCCAGCTGAGCCAACGGGCTCCCCATCACCGAACAGGGGGCCCCCCAGAACCACAGCCCGCCTGGCTCTCCATCAGAGCCTGTTCAGACCGCTCCCCGCCAAAGCCTGTCTACACGGCTCCCCAGCAGCACAGCCCAGCACACCAGGCTCCCCAGCCCAGTTCACCGGGCTCCCGAGCACGGCACACGGGGCCCCCCAGCACAACAACCCGCCTGGATCTCCATCAGTGCCTGTTCACATGGCTCCCCAGCAGAACAGCCCAGCACACCGGGCTCCTCAGCCCAGCTCACCGGGCTCCCCAGCACCACAGCCCGCCTGGCCCTCCATGAGAGCCTGTTCAAACCACTCCCCAGCAGAGCCTGTCCACACGGCTCCCCAGCACCACAGCCCCTGCACACCGGGCTCCCCGGCCCAGCTCACTGGGCTCCCCAGCACAGCTCAACGGGCTCCCCAGCACAGCACACGGGGGCCCCCAGCACAGCTCACCGTGCTACCCTGAACCACAGTCCGCCTGGCTCTCCATCAGAGCCTGTTCAACCCTCTACCCAGCAGAGCCTGTCCACACGGCTCCCCAGCACCACAGCCCAGCACACCGGGCTCCCTAGCACAGCACACGGGGCCCCCTAGCACCACAGCCCGCCTGACTCTCCAGCAGAGCCTGTTCAAACCACTCGCCAGCAGAGCCTGTCTACACGGCTACCCAGCACCACAGCCCAGCTCACCGGGCTCCTCTGCCCAGCTCACCGGGCTCCCCAGCACAGCACACGGGGCCCCCCAGCACCACAGCCCGCCTGGCCCTCCAGCAGAGCCTGTTCAAACCACTCCCGAGCAGAGCCTGTCCACAGGGCTCTCCAGCACCACAGCCCAGCACACCGGGCTCCCCAGCCCAGCTCACCGGTCTCCCCAGCACAGCACACGGGGCCCCCCAGCACCACCGCCCGCCTGGCTCTCCATCAGATCCTGGTCAACCCTCTCCCCAGCAGAGCCTGGCCACACGGCTCCCCAGCACCACAGCCCACCACACCGGGCTCCCGAGCCCAACTCAACGGGCTCCCCAGCACAGCACACGGGGCTTCCCAGCACTAAAGCCCGCCTGGCTCTCCATCAGAGCCTGTTCACTCCGCTCCCCAGCAGAGCATGTTCAAACCACTCCCCAGAAGAGCCTGTCCACACGGCTCCCCAGCACCACAGCCCAGCACACCGGGCTCCCCAGCCCAGCTCAACGTGCTCCCCAGCACAGCACACGGGGGGCCCCAGCACCACAGCAAGCCTGGCTCTCCATCAGAGCCTGTTCAACCCTCTCCCCAGCACAGCCTGTCTACACGGCTCCCCATCACTACAGCCCAGCACACAGGGATCCCCAGCCCAGCTCACCGGACCCCCCAGCACAGCACACGGGGCCCCCCAGCACCACAGCCCGCATGGCTCTTCATCAGAGCCTGTTCAACCCTCTCCCCAGCACAGCCTGTCCACACCGCTCCCCAGCACAACAGCCCAGAACACCGGGCTCCCCAGCCGAGCTCAACGGGCTCCCCAGCACCGAACACGGGGCCCCCCAGAACCACAGCCCGCCTGGCTCTCCATCAGAGCCTGTTCAGACCGCTCCCCGCCAAAGCCTGTCTACACGGCTCCCCAGCAGCACAGCCCAGCACACCAGGCTCCCCAGCCCAGTTCACCGGGCTCCCGAGCACGGCACACGGGGCCAACCAGCACCACAACCCGCCTGGCTTTCCATCAGAGCCTGTTCACATGGCTCCCCAGCAGAACAGCCCAGCACACCGGGCTCCCCAGCCCAGCTCACCGGGCTCCCAAGCACAGCACAAGGTGGCCCCCAGCACCACAGCCCGCCTGGCGCTCCATCAGAGCCTGTTCACACCGCTCCCCAGCAGAGCCTTTCCACACTGCTCCCCAGCACCACAGCCCAGCACACCGGGCTCCCCAGCCCTGCTCACCGGGCTCCCCAGCAAGGCACACGGGGCCCCCCAGAACAGCTCACCGGGCTCCCCAGCACAGCACACGGGGCCCCCCAGCTTCACAGCCCGAATGGCTCCCCAGCAGAGCCTGTCTACACGGCTCCCCAGCAGCACAGCCCAGCACACCGCAGCACAGCCCGCCTGGCTCTCCATCAGAGTCTGTTCAAACCGCTCCCCAGCAGATCCTGTCCACACGGCTCCCCAGCAGCACAGCCCGCCTGGCTCTCCAGCAGAGCCTGTTCACACCACTCCCCAGCAACGCCTTTCTACAAGGCTCCCCAGCACCACAGCACAGCACACCGGGATCCCCAGCCCAGCCCACCGGGCCCCCCAGCAAAGCACACGGGGGCCCCCAGCACCACAGCCCGCCTGGCTCTCCATCAGACCCTGTTCACACCGCTCCGCAGCCGAGCCTGTCTACACGGCTCCCCAGCACCACAGCCCAGCACACCGGGCTCCCAGCACAGCACACCGGGCCCCCCAGCACCAATGCCCGCCTGGCTCCCCAGCAGAGCCTGTCCACACGGCTCCCCAGCAGCACAGCCCAGCACACCGGGATCCCCAGGCTAGCTCAACGGGCTCCTCAGCACAGAACAAGCGGCCCCCCAGCACCACAGCCCGCCTGGCTCTCCATCAGAGCCTGTCCACACCGCTCCACAGCAGAGCCTGTCCACATGGCTCCCCAGCACAACAACCCTGCACACCGGGCTCCCCAGCCCAGCTCACCGGGCTCCCCATCACAGCACACCGGGGCCCCCAGCACCACAGCCCAGCACACCGGGCTCCCCAGCCCAGCACACGGGGGCCCCCAGCACCACAGCCCGCCTGGCTCTCCAGCAGAGCCTGTTCAATCCGCTCCCCAGCAGAGCCTGTCCACACGGCTCCCCAGCAGCACAGCCCAGCACAACGGGCTCCCCAGTCCAGCTCACCGGGCTCCCAAGCACAGCACAAGGTGGCCCCCAGCACCACAGCCTGCCTGGCGCTCCATCAGAGCCTGTTCACACCGCTCCCCAGCAGAGCCTTTCCACACTGCTCCCCAGCACCACAGCCCAGCACACCGGGCTCCCCAGCCCTGCTCACCGGGCTCCCCAGCACAGCACACTGGGCTCCCCAGCACCACAGCCCGCCTGGCTCTCCGGCACAGCCTGTTTATACTGCTCCCCAGCAGAGCCTGTCCACACGGCTCCCCAGCAGCACAGCCCAGCAAACCGGGCTTCCCAGCCCAGCTCACCAGGGTCCCCAGCACAGAACTCGGGGCCCCCCAGGACCACAGCCCGCCTGGGTCTCCAGCAGAGCCTGGTCAAACCACCCCCCAGCAGAGCCTGTCCACACAGCTCCCCAGCACCACAGCCCAGCACACCGTGCTCCCCAGCCCAGCTCACCGTGGCCCCAAGCACAGCACATTGGGGCCCCCAGCACCACAGCCCGCCTGGCTCTCCATCAGAGCCTGTTCACACCGCTCCGAGCAGAGCCTGTCTACACGGCTCCCCAGGACCACAGCCCAGGACACCGGGCTCCCCAGCACCACAGCCCAGCACACGGGGCTCCCCAGCCCAGTACACCGGGCTCCCCAGCACAGCACACGGGGCCCCCCAGAACCACAGCCCGAATGGCTCCCCAGCAGAGCCTGTGTACACGGCTCCCCAGCACCACAGCCCAGCACACCGGGGTCCCCAGCCCAGCTCAACGGGCTCCGCAGCACAGCACACGGGGCCCCCCAGCACCACAGCCCGCCTGACTCTCCATCAGAGCCTGTTCAACCCTCTCCCCAGCAGAGCCTGTCCAGACGGCTTCCCAGCACCACAGCCAAGCACACTGGGCTCCGAAGCCCAGCTCACTGGGCTCCCGAGCACAGCACACGGGGGCCCCCAGCACCACAGCTCGTCTGGCTCTCCATCAGAGCATTTTCACACTGCTCGCCAGCAGAGCCTGTCCACACGGCTCCCCAGCAGCACAGCCCAGCACACCGGGCTCCCCAGCCCAGCTCACCGGGCTCCCGACCAAAGCACACGGGGGCCCTTGAGCACCACAGCCCGCCTGGCTCTCCATCTGAGCCTGTTCACTCCGCTCCACAGCAGAGCCTGTTCAAACCAGTCCCCAAGAGAGCCTGTCCACACGGCTCCCCAGCACCACAGCCCAGCATACCGGGCTCCACAGCCCAGCTCACCGGGCTCCCCAGCACAGCACACGGGTGCCCACACAATCACAACCCGCCTGGCTCTCCATCAGAGCCTGTTCAATCCACTCCCCAGCAGAGCCTGTACACACGGCTCCCCAGCACCACAGCCCAGCACACCGGGCTCCCCAGCCCAGCTCAACGGGCTCCCCAGCACAGCACACGGGGCCCCCCAGCACAGCACACGGGGCTTCCCAGCACAGCAGCCCGCCTGGCTCTCCATCAGAGCCTGTTCACTCCGCTCCCCAGCAGAGCCTGTTCAAACCACTCGCCAGCAGAGCCTGTCCACACGGCTCCCCAGCAGAGCTTGTCCACACGGCTCCCCAGCACAACAGCCCAGCACACCGGGCTCCACATCCCAGCTCAACGGGCTCCGCAGCAGAGCACACGGTGGCCCCCAGCACCACAGCCCGCCTGGCTATCCAGCAGAGCCTGTTCAAACCACTCCCCAGCAGAGCATGTCCACACGGCTCCCCAGCACCACAGCCCAACACACCGGTCTCCGAAGCCCAGCTCAACGGGCTCCCCGGCACAGCACATCCCCAGCACAGCACGCGGGGCACCCCAGCACCACATCCCGCCTGGCTCTCCATCATGGCCTGTTCACACCGCTCCCCAGCAGAGCCTGTCCACACGGCTCCCCAGAACCACAGCCCAGCACACCGGGCTCCCCAGCCAGGCTCAACGGGCTCCCCAGCACAGCACACGGGGCCCCCCAGCAGAGCCTGTCTACACGGTTCGCCAGCACCACAGCCCAGCACACCGGGCTTCCCAGCCCAGCTCACCGGGCTCCCCAGCACAGCACACGGGGGCCCCCAGCGCAGATCACCGGGCTCCCCTGAACCACAGCCCGCCTTGCTCTCCATCTGAGCCTGTTCACACCGCTCCCCAGCAGAGCCTGTCCACGCGGCTCCCCAGCAGCACAGCCCAGCACACCGGGCTCCCCAGCCCAGCTCACCTGTCTTCCCAGCACAGCACACGGGGGCCCCCAGGACCACAGCCCGCCTGTTTCTCCAGCAGAACCTGTTCAAACCACTCCCAAGCTCAGCCTGTCCAGACGGCTCCCCAGCAGCACAGCCCAGCACACCGGGCTCCCCAGCCCAGCATACGGGGGCCCCCAGCACCACAGCGCGCCTGGCTCTCCATCAGAGCCTGTTCAAGCCACTCCCCAGCAGAGCCTGTCCACAGGGCTCCCTAGCAGCACAGCCCAGGACACCGGGCTCCCGAGCCCAGCTCACCGGGCTCCCCAGCACAGCACACGGGGCCCCCCAGCACCACAGCCCGAATGGCTCCCCAGCAGAGCCTGTCTACACAGCTCCCCAGCACCACAGCCCAGCACACCGGGCCCCCCAGCACCACAGCCCGCCTGGCTCTCCATCAGAGCCTGGTCACAGCGCTCCGCAGCAGAGCCTTTCCACACGGCTCCCCAGCAGCATAGCCCAGCACACCGGGCTCCCCAACCAAGCTCACCGGGCTCCGCAGCACAGCACACCGGGCCCCCCAGCACCAATGCCCGCCTGGCTCCCTAGCCGAGCCTGTGCACACGGCTCGCCAACAGAACAGCCCAGCACACCGGGCTCCCCAGCCAAGCTCACCGGGCTCCCCAGCACAGCACACCGGGCCCCCCAGCACCAATGCCCGCCTGGCTCCCTAGCAGAGCCTGTCCACACGGCTCCCCAGCAGCACAGCCCAGCACACCGGGATCCCCAGCACGGCACACGGTGGCCCCAAGCACCACCGCCCGCCTGGCTCTCCATCAGAGCCTGTTCACACCGCTCCCCTGCAGAGCCTGTCTACACGGCTCCCCAGCAGCACAGCCCAGCACACCGCAGCACAGCCCGCCTGGCTCTCCAGCAGAGCCTGTTCACACCGCTCCCCAGCAGAGCCTGTCCACGCGGCTCACCAGCAGCACAGCCCAGCACACCAGGCTCCCGTGCACAGCACACGGGGCCCCACAGCACCACAGCCCGCCTGGCTCTCCAGCAGAGCCTGTTCAAACCACCCCCCAGAAGAGCCATTCCACACAGCTCCCCAGCACCACAGCCCAGCACACCGTACTCCCCAGCCCAGCTCACCATGGCCCCCAGCACAGAGCACAGGGGCCCCCAGCAGAGCCTGTTCAAACCACTCGCCAGCAGAGCCTGTCCACACAGCTCCCCATCACCACTGCCCAGCACACCGTACTCCCCAGCCCAGCTCACCATGGCCCCCAGCACAGAGCACGGGGGCCCCCAGCAGAGACAGTTCAAACCACTCGCCAGCAGAGCCTGTCCACACGGCTCCCCAGCACCACAGCCCAACACACCCGGCTCCCCAGCCCAGCTCAACGGGCTCCCTAGCACAGCACACGGAGCCCCCCAGCACAGCACACGGGGCTTCCCAGCACAACAGCCCGCCTGGCTCTCCATCAGAGCCTGTTCACTCCGCTCCCCAGCAGAGCCTGTTCAAACCACTCCCCAGCAGAGCCTGTCAAGACGGCTCCCCAGCACCACAGCCCAGCACACTGGGCTCCCCAGCCCAGCTCAACGGGCTCCCCAGCCCAGCACACCGGGCTCCCCGGCCCAGCACACCGGGCTCCCCGGCCCAGCTCACTGGGCTCCCCAGCAAAGCACACGGGGGCCCCCAGCAACACAGAACGCCTGCCTGTCCATCAGAGCCTGTTCACACTGCTCACCAGCAGCACAGCCCAGCACACCGGGCTCCCCAGCACAGCACACGGGGGCCCCCAGAACAGCACACGGGGCCCCCCAGCACCACAGCCCGCCTGGATCTCCAGCAGAGCCTGTCCACACGGCTCCCCAGCACCACAGCCCAGCTCACCGGGCTGCCCAGCCCAGCTAACCGGGCTCCCCAGCACTGGACACGGGGGCCCCAAGAACCACAAGCCGCCTGGCTCTCCAGCAGAGCCTTTTATCACCGCTCCACAGTAGAGCCTATCCACAGGGCTCCCCAGCAGCACAGCCCAGCACACCGGGCTCCCCAGCCGATCTCCCCGGGCTACCCAGCAAGGCACACGGGGCCCCCCAGCACCACAGCCCGCCTGGCTCTCCAGCAGAGTCTGTTGAAACCACTCCCCAGCAGAGCCTGTTCACACTGCTCCCCAGCAGAGCCTTTCAACACGGCTCCCCAGCAGCATAGCCCAGCCCACCGGGCTTCCCAGCCCAGCTCACCGTGCTCCGCAGCACAGCACACCTGGGCCCCCAGCACCAAAGCCCGCCTGGCTCTCCAGCAGAGCCTGTTCAAACCACTCCCCAACAGAGCCTGTCCACTCGGCTTCCCAGCACCACAGCCCAGCACACCGGGCTCCCCAGCCCAGCTCACCGGGCTCCCCAGCCCAGCTTACCGGGCTCCCCAGCACAGCACACGAGGGCCCCGAACACCACAGCCCACCTTGCTCTCCATCAGGGCGTGTTCACACCGCTCCCAAGCAGAGCCTGTCTACACGGCTCCCCAGCACCACAGCACAGCACACCGGGCTCCCCAGCCCTGCTCACCGGGCTCCCCAGCACAGCACACTGGGCTCCCCAGCACCACAGCCCGCCTGGCTCTCCGGCACAGCCTGTTTATACTGCTCCCCAGCAGAGCCTGTCCACACGGCTCCCCAGCAGCACAGCCCAGCTCACCGGGCTCCCCAGCACAGCACACGGGGGCCCCCAGCACTACAGCCCGCCTGGCTCTCCAGCAGAGTCTGTTGAAACCACTCCCCAGTAGAGCCGGTCCACACGGCTCCCCAGCACCACAGCCCGCCTGGCTCTCCAGCAGAACCCTTTCACACCGCTCCCCAGCAGAGCCTGTCTACACGGCTCCCCAGCACAACAGCCCAGCACACCGGGCTCCCCAGCACAGCTCACCGGGCTCCACAGGAGAGCACACGGGGGCCCCCAGCACCACAGCCCGCCTGGCTCTCCATCAGAGCCTGTTCACACCGCTCCGCAGCAGAGCCTGTCTACACGGCTCCCCAGCACCTACGCCCAGAACACCGGGCTCTCCAGCCCAGCACACCGGGCTCCCCAGCCCAGCTCACCGGGCCGCCCAGCACAGCACACGGGGGCCCTCAGCACTACAGCCCGCCTGGCTCTCCATTACAGCCTGTTCACACCGCTCCGCAGTAGAGCCTGTTTACACGGCTCCCCAGCACCACAGCCCAGCACACCGGGCTCCCCAGCCCAGCTCACCGGGCTCCACAGCACAGCACACAGGGCCCCCCAGCACCACAGCCCGCCTGGCTCTCCAGCAGAGACTGTTCGAACCACTCCCCAGCAGAGCCTTTCCACACGGCTCCCCAGCACCACAGCCCAGCACACCGGGCACCCAATCACAGCACACGGGCCCCCCCAGCACCACATCCCGCCTGGCTCCTCAGCAGAGCCGGTTCAAACCACTCGCCAGCAGAGCCTGTCCACACGGCTCCCCAGCAGCAGAGCCCATCAGACCGGGCTCCTCAACCCAGCTCACCGGGCTCCCCAGCACAGCACACTTGGCCCCCCAGTCCCACAGCCCGCCTGGCTCTCCATCAGAGCCATTTCACACCGCTCCCCAGCAGAGCCTTTCCACACGGCTCCCCAGACCAACAGCCCAGCTCACCGGGCTCTCCAGCACTGCACACGGGGCCCCCAAGCACCACAGCCCGCCTGGCTCTCGAGCAGAGCCTGTTCAAACAACTCTCCATCAGAGCCATTTCACACCGCTCCCCAGCAGAGCCTGTCCACACGGCTCCCCAGCACCACAGCCCAGCTCACCGGGCTCTCCAGCACTGCACACGGGGCCCCCCAGCACCACATCCCGCCTGGCTCTCGAGCAGAGCCTGTTCAAACAACTCCCCAGCAGAGCCTGTCCACACGGCTCCCCAGCACCACAGCCCAGCTCACCGGGTTCTCCAGCACTGCACATGGGGCCCCCCAGCACCACAGCCCGCCTGGCTCTCTAGCAGAGCCTGTTCAAACCACTCCCCAGCAGAGCCTGTCCACATGGCTCCCCAGCACCACAGCCCAGCACACAGGGCTCCCCAGCCCAGCTCAACGGGCTCCCCAGCACAGCACACGGGGCCCCCCAGCACCACAGCCCGCCTGGCTCTCCATCAGAGCCTGTTCAACCCTCTCCCCAGCACAGCCTGTCCACACGGCTCCCCAGCACCACAGCCCAGCACACCGGGCTCCCCAGCCAAGCTCAACGGGCTCCCCAGCACAGCACACGGGCCCCCCCAGCACAGCACACGGGGCTTCCCAGCACAACAGCCCGCCTGGCTCTCCATCAGGGCCTGTTCACACCCCTCCGCAGTAGAGCCCGTCTACACGGCTCCCCAGCACAAAAGCCCAGTACACCGGGCTCCCCAGCCCATCTCACCGAGCTCCACAGCACAGCACACGGGGCCCCCCAGCACCACAGCCTGCCTGGCTCTCCAGCAGAGCCTGTTAAAACCACTCCCCAGCAGAGCCTGTCCACATGGCTCCACAGCACCACAGCCCGCCTGGCTCTCCAGCAGAGCCTGTCTACACGGCTCCCCAGCAGCACAGCCCAGCAAACCGGGCTCCTCTGCCCAGCTCACCGGGCTCCCCAGAACCACAGCCCGCCTGGATCTCCATCAGAGCCTTTTCACACCTCTGCCCAGCAGAGCCTGTCTACACGGCTCCCCAGCACCACAGCCCAGCACACCGGGCTCCCCAGCACAGCACACGGGGGCCCCCAGCACCACAGCCCGCCTGGCTCTCAATCAGAGCCTGTTCAAACCACTCCCCAGCAGAGCCTGTCCACATGGCTCCCCGGCACCACAGCCCAGCAAACCGGGCTCCCCAGCCCTGCTCACCCGGGTCCCCAGCACAGCACACGGGGGCCCCCACCAAAGCTCACCGGGCTCCCCTGAACCACAGCCCGCCTGGCTCTCCATCAGAGCCTGTTCAACCCTCTCCCCAGCAGAGCCTGTCCACACGGCTCCCCAGCACCACAGACCAGCCCACCGGGCTCCCCAGCACAGCACACGGGGCCCCCCAGCACCACAGCCCGCCTGGCTCTCCATCAGAACCTGTTCAACCCTCTCCCCAGAAGAGCCTGTCAACACGGCTCGCCAGTACCACAGCCCAATACACCGGGCTCCCCAGCACAGCACACGGTGCCCCCCAGCACCACAGCCCGCCTGGCTCTCCAGCAGAGCCTGTTCAAACCACTCGCCAGCAGAGCCTTTCCACACGGCTCCCCATCACCACAGCCCAGCACACCGGGCTCCCCAGCACAGCTCACCGGGCTCCCCAGCACTGCACACGGGGCCCCCCAGCACCACAGCCCGCCTGGCTCTCGAGCAGAGCCTGTTCAAACCACTCCCCAGCAGAGCCTGTCCACACGGCTCCCAAGCACTACAGCCCAGAACACCGGGCTCCCCAGCACTGCACACGGGGCCCCCCAGCACCACAGCCCGCCTGGCTCTCGAGCAGAGCCTGTTCAAACCACTCCCCAGCAGAGCCTGTCCACACGGCTCCCCAGCACCACAGCCCAGCACACCGGGCTCCCCAGCCCAACTCATCAGGCTCCCCAGCACAGCACACGGGGCCCCCCAGCACAGCACACGGGGCTACCCAGTTCAACAGCCCGCCTGGCTCTCCATCAGAGCCTGTTCAACCCTCTCCCCAGCAGAGCCTGTCCACACGGCTTCCCAACACCACAGCCCAGCACACTGGGTTCCGAAGCCCAGCTCACTGGGCTCCCGAGTACAGCACACGGGGGCCCCCAGCACCACAGCCCGGCTGGCTCTCCATCAGAGCCTGTTCACACCGTTCAACAGCACAGCCTGTCTACACGGCTCGCCATCACCACAGCATAGAACACAGGGATCCCCAGCCCAGCTCACCGGGCTCCTGAGCACAGCTCACGGGGGCCCCCAGCACCACAGCCCGCCAGGCTCTCCATCAGGGCCTGTTCACACCCCTCCGCAGCAGAGCCTGTCCACACGGCTCCCCAGCACAAAAGCCCAGCACACCGGGCTCCCCAGCCCAGCTCACCGGGCTCCCCAGCGCAGCA
The DNA here is from genome assembly GCA_024666655.1 of Dascyllus trimaculatus. Lineage (NCBI taxonomy): Eukaryota > Metazoa > Chordata > Actinopteri > Pomacentridae > Dascyllus > Dascyllus trimaculatus. The sequence goes on from JAMOIN010001169.1 coordinate 24,956, forward strand.
AACGGCGCCCCCCAGCAGTGCCTGTCTACACGGTTCGCCAGAACCACAGCACAGCACACGGGGCCCCCCAGCACAACAGCCCGCCTGGCTGTCCAGCAGAGCCTTTTCAAACCACTCCCCAGCAGAGCCGGTCCACACGGCTCCCCGGTACCACAGCCCAGCACACCGGGCTCCCCAGCCCTGCTCACCGGGCTCCCCAGCACAGCACACTGGGCTCCCCAGCACCACAGCCCGCCTGGCTCTCCGGCACAGCCTGTTTATACTGCTCCCCAGCAGAGCCTGTCCACACGGCTCCCCAGCACCACAGCCCAGCAAACCGGGCTTCCCAGCCCAGCTCACCAGGGTCCCCAGCACAGAACACGGGGCCCCCCGGCACCACAGCCCGCCTGGCTCTCCAGCAGAGCCTGTTCAAACCACCCCCCAGAAGAGCCTGTCCACACAGCTCCCCAGCACCACAGTCCAGAACACCATACTCCCCAGCGCAGCTCACCATGGCCCCCAGCCCAGCTTAACGGGCTCCCCAGCACAGCACATGGGGCCCCCCAGCACAGCACATCGGGATTCCCACCACAAAAGCCGCCTGGCTCTCCATCAGAGCCTTTTCAAACGACTCCCCAGCAGAGCCGGTCCACACGGCTCCCCAGCACCACAGCCCAGCACACCGGGCTCCCCAGCCCAGCTCACCGGGCTCCCCAGCACAGCACACGGGCCCCCCCAGAACCATAGCCCGCCTGGCTCTCCATCAAATCCTGTTCATACCGCTCCCCAGCAGAGCCTGTCTACACGGCTCCCCAGCACCACAGCCCAGCACACAGGGCTCCCCAGCCGAGCCTGTTTTATTTTCTTAGCCACTGTTTTTATTTTTATTTTATTTTTCTTAGTCATGGTTTTTATTCTTATTCTTAGCCATTGTTTGAAATTCTTAGCCATTGTTTTAATTCTTAGTCATTGTTTTTATCCGTTACTGCCTTATGGTTTTATCTGTGTGTGTTCTGTAAAGCACTTTGAGTGGAAAGCGCTATACAAATAAAGTTATTATTATTATTATTATTATCACCACAGCCCAGCACACCGGGCTCCCCAGCCCAGCTCACCGGTCTCCCCAGGACAGCACACGGGGCCCCCCAGCACCACAGCCCGCCTGGCTCTTCATCAGAGCATGGTCACAGCGCTCCCAAGCAGAGCCTGTCCACACGGCTCCCCAGCACCACAGCCCAGAACACTGGGCTCCCCAGCCCACCTCACCGGGCCCCCCCAACACATCACACGGGGGCGCCCAGAATCACAGCCGGCCTGGCTCTCCATCAGAGCCTGTTCACACCGCTCCGCAGCAGAGCCTGTCTCCATGGCTCCCCAGCACCACAGCCCAGTACACCGGGCTCCCCAGCCCAGCTCACCGGGGTCCCCAGCACAGCACACGGGGCCCCCCAGCACCAGAGCCCGCCTGGCTCTCCATCAGAGCCTGTTCAAACCTGTCCCCAGCAGATACTGTCCAAACGGCTCCCCAGCAGCACAGCCCAGAACACCGGGCTGCCCGGGACATCACACGGGGGCCCCCACCACCACAGCCCGCCTGGCTCTCCAGAAGAGCCTGTTCAAACCATTCCCCAGCAGAGCCTGTGCACACGGCTTCCTAGCAGCACAGCCCAGCTCACCGGGCTCCCCAGCCCACCTCACCGGACTCCCCAGCACAGCACACGGGGGCCCCCAGCACCTCAGCCCGCCTGGCTCTCCAGTAGAGCCTGTTCACACAACTCCCCAGCAGAGCCTGTCCACACGGCTCGCCAGCAGCACAGCCCAGCACAACGGGCTCCCCAGCCCAGCTCACCGGACTCACCAGCACATCACCAGCACAGCACACGGGGGCCCCCAACACAACAGCCCGCCTGGCTTTCCATCAGAGGCTGTTCACACCGCTCCTCAGCAGAGCCGGTACACACGGCTCCCCAGCAGCACACCCTAGGACACCGGGTTTGCCAGCACAGCACACGGGGGCCCCCAGCACCACACCTCGCCTGGCTCTCCAGCAGAGCCTGTTCAAACCACTCCCCAGCACAGCCTGTCCACACGCCTCCCCAGCAGCACAGCCCAGCACACCAGGCTCCCCAGCCCAGCTCACCGGGCTCCCCAGCAAAGAACACGTGGGCCCCCAACACCACAGCAAGCCTGGCTCTCCATCAGAGCCTGTTCAAACTTTTCCCAGGAGAGACTGTCCATATGGCTCCCCAGCAGCACAGCCCTGCAGACCGGGCTACCCAACCCAGCTAACCGGGCTCCCCAGCACAGCACACGGGGGCCCCCAGCACCACAGCCCGCCTGGCTCTCCTGCAGAGCCATCTCAAACCACTCCCCAGCACAGCCTGTCCACACGGCTTCCCAGCACCACAGCCCGCCTGGCTCTCCAGCAGAGCCTGTTCACACCGCTCCCCAGAAGAGCCTGTCCACACGGCTCCCAATCACCACAGTCCAGGACACCGGGCTCCCCAGCACCACAACCCAGCACACGGGGCTCCCCGGCCCAGCACACCGGGCCCCCCGGCACAGCACACGGGGCCCCCCAGCACCACAGCCCGTCTGGCTCTCCATTAGAGCCTGTTCACACCGCTCCCCAGCAGAGCCTGTCTGCACGGCTCCCCATCACCACAGTCCAGGACACAGGGCTCCCCAGCACCACAGCCCAGCACACGGGGCTCCCCAGCCCAGCACACCGGGCCCCCCGGCACAGCACACGGGGCCCCCCAGCACATCTCACCGGGCTCCCCTGACCCACAGCCCGCCTGGCTCTCCATCAGAGCCTGCTCAACCCTCTCCCCAGCATTGCCTGTCCACACGGCTCCCCAGCACCAAAGCCCAGCACACCGGGCTCCCCAACACAGCACACGATGCCCCCCAGCACAATAGCCCGCCTGACTCTCCAGCAGGGCCTGCTCAAACCGCTCCCCAACAGAGCCTGTCCACACGGCTCCCCAGCACCACAGCCCAGCTCACCGGGCTCCCCAGCCCAGCTCACCGTTCTCAGCAGCACAGCACATGGGGGCCCCCAGCACCACAGCCCGCCTGGCTCTCCAGCAGAGCCTGTCCACACGGCTCCCCAGCAGCACAGCCCAGCACACCGGGCTCCCCAGCAATGCACACGGTGGCCCCCAGCACCACAGCCCGCCTGGATCTCCAGCAGAGCCTGTCCACACGGCTCCCCAGCACCACAGCGCAGCACACCGGACTCCCCAGCACAGCACACGGGGGCCCCCAGCACCACAGCCCACGTTGCTCTCCAGCAGAGCCTTTTTCAAATCACTCCCCACCACAGCCTGTGCACATGCCTAACCAGCAGCACAGCCCAGAACACCGGGCTCCCCAGCCCAACTCACCGGGCCCCCCAGCACAGCACAAGGGGCCCCCCAGCACCACAGCCCGCCTGGCTCTCCATCAGAGCCTGTTCACACCGCTCCCCTGCAGAGCCCGTCTACACGGCTCCCCAGCACCACAGCCCTGCACACCGGGCTCCCAAGCACAGCAACCGGGGCCCACCAGCACCACAGCCCGCCTGGCTCTCCATCAGAGACAGTCCACACGGCTCCCCAGCACCACAGCCCAGCACACCGGGCTCCCCAGCCCAGCTCACCGGGCTCCCCAGCGCAGCAAACGGCGCCCCCCAGCAGTGCCTGTCTACACGGTTCGCCAGAACCACAGCACAGCACACGGGGCCCCCCAGCACAACAGCCCGCCTGGCTGTCCAGCAGAGCCTTTTCAAACCACTCCCCAGCAGAGCCGGTCCACACGGCTCCCCGGTACCACAGCCCAGCACACCGGGCTCCCCAGCCCTGCTCACCGGGCTCCGTAGCAGAGCACACGGGGGCCCCCAGCACCACAGTCCGCCTGGCTCTCCATCAGAGCCTGTTCACACCGTTTCCCAGCAGAGCCTGTCTACACGGCTCCCCATCAGAGCCTGTCTACACGGTTCCCCAGCACCACAGCCAAGCACACCGGGCTCCCCAGCACCACAGCCCAGCTCACCAGGCTACAATTCCCAGCTCACCGGGCTCCCCAGCACAGCACACGGGGCCCCACAGCACAGCTCACGGGGCTTCCCAGCAACACAGCCCGCCTGGCTATCCAGCAGAGCCTGTTCAAACCACTCCCCAGCAGAGCCTGTCCACGCGGCTCCCCAGCACCACAGCCAAGCACACCGGGCTCCCCAGCCCAGCTCAACGGGCTCCCCAGCACAGCACACGGGGACCCCAAGCACAGCACACGGGGGCCCCCAGCACCACAGGCCGCGTTGCTCTCCAGCAGAGCCTGTTCAAACCACTCCCCAGCAGAGCCTGTCCACACAGCTCCCCAGCAGCACAGCCCAGCACACCGGGCTCCCCAGCCCAGCTCACCGGGCTCCCCAGCAAAGCACAAGGGGCCCCCCAGCACCACAGCCCGCCTGGCTCTCCATCAGAGCCTGTTCAACCCTCTCCCCAGCAGAGCCTGTCCACACGGCTCCCGAGCACCACAGCCCAGCACACCGGGCTCCCCAGACCAGCTCAGCGGGATCCCCAGCACAGCACATGGGGCCCCCCAGCACAGCACACGGGCCCCCCCACCACAGCACACGGGGCTTCCCAGCACAGCAGCCCGCCTGGCTCTCCATCAGAGCCTGTTCAAAACTCTCCTCAGCAGAGCCGGTTCAAACCACTCCCCAGCAGAGCCTGTCCACACGGCTCCCAAGCACCACAGCACAACACACCGGGCTCTGAAGCCCAGATCAACGGGCTCCCCAGCACAGCACACGGGGCCCCCCAGAACCACAGCCCGCCTGGCTCTCCATCAGAGCCATTTCACACCGCTCCCCAGCAGAGCCTGTCCACACGGCTCCCCAGCAGAGCCTGTCCACACGGCTCCCCAGCAGAGCCTGTCCACACGGCTCCCCAGCACAACAGCCCAGCACACCGGGCTTCCCAGCCCACCTCAACGGGCTCCGCAGCACAGCACACGGGGGCCCCCAGCATCACAGCCCGCCTGGCTCTCCATCAGAGCCTGTTCACACAGCTCCGCAGCAGAGCCTGTCTACACGGCTCCCCAGCACCACAGCCCATCACACCGGGCTCCCCAGCACAGCTCAACGGGCTCCCAAGCACAGCACACGGGGCCCCCCAGCACCACAGCCCGCCTGGCTCTCCATCAGAGCCTGTTCAACCCTCTCCCAAGCAGAGCCTGTCCACACGGCTCCCCAGCACCACAGCCCACCACACCGGGATCCCCAGCACCACAGCCCGCCTTGCTCTCCGTCAGGGCCTGTTCAACCCTCTTCACAGCAGAGCCTGTTCACACCGCTCCCCAGCAGAGCCTGTCCACACGGCTCCCCAGCACCACAGCCCAGCACACCGGGCTTCCCAGCCCACCTCACCGGGCCACCCAGCTCAGCACACGGGGCCCCCCAGCCCCACAGCCCGCCTGGCTCTCCTTCAGAGCCTGTTCACACCGCTCCCCAGCAGAGCCTGTCCACACGGCTCCCCATCACCACAACCTAGCACACCGGGCTCCCAAGCTCAGTTCACCGCGCCCCCCAGCACAGCACACAGGGCCCCCAGCACCACAGCCCACCTGGCTCTCCAGTATAGCCTGTTCACACCGCTCTGCAGCAGAGCCTGTCTCCACGGCTCCCCAGCAGCAGAGCCCACCACACCGGGCTCCCCAGCCCAGCTCAACCGGCCCCCCAGCACAGCACACGGGTCTTCCCAGCACCACAGCCCGCATGGCTCTACATCAGAGCCTGTTCACTCCGCTCCCCAGCAGAGCCTGTACGCACGGCTCCGCAGCACCACAACCCAGCACACTGGGCTCCCCAGCACAGCACACGGGGCCCCCCAGCACAGCACACGGGGCATCCCAGCACCACGGCCCGCCTGGCTCTCCATCAGAGCCTCTTCACACCGCTCCCCAGCAGAGCCTGTCTACACGGTTCCCCAGCAGCACAGCCCAGCACACCAGGCTCCCCAGCCCAGCTCACCCGGCTCCCGATCACGGCACACGGGGCCCCCCAGCACCACAGTCCGCATTGCTCTCCATCAGATCCTGTTGAAACCACTACCCAGCAGAGCCTGTCCACGCTGCTCCCCAGGAGCACGGCCCAGCACACCGGACTCCCCGGCCATGCTCACCGGGCTCACCAGCACAGCACACGGGGCCCCCCAGAACCACAGCCTGCAAGGCTCTCCATCAGAGCCATTTCACAGCGCTCCGCAGCAGAACTTGTCCACACGGCTCCCCAGCAGAACAGCCCAGCACACCGGGCTCCCCAGCACAGCACACGGTGGCCCCCAGCACCACAGCCCGCCTGACTCTCCATCAGAGCCTTTTAAACCCTCTCCCCATGAGAGCCAGTCCACACGGCTTCCCAGCACCACAGCACAGCACACTGGGCTCCGAAGCCCAGATCACTGGGCTCCCGAGCACAGCACACGGGGGCCCCCAGCACCACAGCCCAGCTGGCTCTCCATCAGAGCCTTTTCACACCGCTCCCCGACAGAGCCTGTCCACACGGCTCCCCAGCAGCACAGCCCAGCACACCGGGCTCCCCAGACCAGCTCACCAGGGTCCCCAGCACAGAACACGGGGCCCCCCAGCACCACAGCCCGCCTGGCTCTCCATCAGAGCCTGTTCACACCGCTCCGCAGCAGAGCCTGTCTACACGGCTCCCCAGCACCAAAGCCCAGAACACCGGGCTCCCCAGCCCAGCTCACCGGGCTCCCCAGCACAGCACACGGGGCCCCCCAGAACCACAGCCCGCCTGGCTCTCCATCAGAGCGTTTTCACACTGCTCCCCAGCAGAGCCTGTCCACACGGCTCCCCAGCACCACAGCCCAGCACACCGGGCTCCTCAGCCCAGCTCACCGGGCACCCCAGCACAGCACAGGGGGGCCCCCAGCACCACAGCCCGCCTGGCTCTCCTGCAGAGCCTTCTCAAACCACTCCCCAGCACAGCCTGTCCACACGGCTCCCCAGCACCAAAGCCCAGCACACCGGGCTCCCCAGCACCACAGCCCAGCACACGGGGCTCCCCAGCCCAGAACACCGGGCCCCCCGGCACAGCACACGGGGCCCCCCAGCACCACAGCCCAAATGGCTCGCCAGCAGACCCTGTCTACACGGCTCCCAATCACCACAGTCCAGCACACCGGGCTCCCCAGCACCACAGCCCAGCACACGGGGCTCCCCAGCCCAGCTCACAGGGCTCCCAAGCACAGCTCAACGGGGTCACCAGCACAGCACACGGGGCCCACCAGCACCACAGCCTTCCTGGCTCTCCATCAGTGCCTGTTCACACCGCTCCGCAGCAGAGCCTTTCGACACGGCTCCCCAGCTCCACAGCCCAGCACACCGGGCTCCCCACCCCAGCTCACCGGGCTCCCCAGCACAGCACACGGGACCCCCAGAACCACAATCCGCCTGACTCTCCATCAGAGCCTGTTCAACCCTCTCCCCATCAGAGCCTGTCCACACGGCTTCCCAGCACCACAGCCCAGCACACTGGGCTCCGAAGCCCAGCTCACTGGGCTCCCGAGCACAGCACACGGGGGCCCCCAGCACCACAGCCCGGCTGGCTCTCCATCAGAGCCTTTTCACACCGCTCCCCGGCAGAGCCTGTCCACACGGCTCCCCAGCAGCACAGCCCAGCACAACGGGCTCCCCAGCCCAGCTCACCAGGGTCCCCAGCACAGAACACGGGGCCCCCCGGCACCACAGCCCGCCTGGCTCTCCAGCAGAGCCTGTTCAAACCACCCCCCAGAAGAGCCTGTCCACACAGCTCCCCAGCACCACAGTCCAGAACACCATACTCCCCAGCGCAGCTCACCATGGCCCCCAGCCCAGCTTAACGGGCTCCCCAGCACAGCACATGGGGCCCCCCAGCACAGCACATCGGGATTCCCACCACAAAAGCCGCCTGGCTCTCCATCAGAGCCTTTTCAAACGACTCCCAAGCAGAGCCGGTCCACACGGCTCCCCAGCACCACAGCCCAGCACACCGGGCTCCCCAGCCCAGCACACCGGGCTCTCCAGCCCAGCTCACCGGGCCGCCCAGTACAGGACACGGGGGCCCCCAGCACCACAGCCCGCCTGGGCTCTCCATAAGAGCCTGTTCACACCGCTCCGGAGAAGAGCCTGTCGACACGGCTCCCCAGCACCACAGCACAGCACACCGGGCTCCCCAGCCCAACTCACCGGGCTCCCTAGCACAGCACACGGGGCCCCCCAGCACCACAGCCCGCCTGGTTCTCCAACAGAGACTGTTCAAACCACTCCCCAGCAGAGCCTGTCCACACGGCTCCCCAGCAGAGCCTGTCCACACGGTTCCCCAGCACCACAGCACAGCACACCGGGCTCCCCAGCACCACAGCCCGCCTTGCTCTCCGTCAGGGCCTGTTCAACCCTCTTCACAGCAGAGCCTGTTCACACCGCTCCCCAGCAGAGCCTGTCCACACGGCTCCCCAGCACCACAGCCCAGAACACCGGGCTCCCCAGAACAGCACACCGGGCCCCCCAGCAGCACAGCCCGCCAGGCTCTCCATCAGAGACTGTTCACACCGCTCCCCAGCAGAGACTGTTCACAGCGCTCCCCTGCACAGCCTGTCTACACGGTTGGCCAGCACCACAGTCCAGTACACCGGGCTCCCCAGCCCAGCTCACCGGGCTCCGTAGCAGAGCACACGGGGGCCCCCAGCACCACAGCCCGCCTGGCTCTCCATCAGAGCCTGTTCACACCGCTCCCCAGCAGAGCCTGTCTACACGGCTCCCCAGCAGCACAGCCCAGCACACCGCAGCACAGCCCGCCTGGATCCCCAGCAGAGCCTGTTCACACCGCTCCCCAGCAGACCCGGTCCACACGGCTCCCCAGCAGCACAGCCCAGCACACCGCAGCACAGCCCGCCTGGCTCCCCAGCAGAGCCTGTTCAAACCACTCCCAAGCAGAGCCGGTCGACACGGCTCCCCAGCAGCACAGCCCAGCACACTGGCCTCCCAAGCCCAGCTCACCTGGCTCCCCAGCACAGCACACGGGGCCCCCCAGCACCTCAGCCCACCTGGCTTTCCAGCAGAGCCACTTCACACCGCTCCCCAGCAGACCCGGTCCACACGGCTCCCCAGAATCACAGAACAGCACACAGTGTTCCCCAGCACAGCACACGGGGGCCCCCAGCACAGCACACGGTGGCCCCCAGCACCACAGCCTGCCTGCCTCTCCAGCAGAGCCTGTTCACACAGCTCCCCAGCAGAGCCAGAATGCACGGCTCCCCAGCAGCACTGCCCAGAACACCAGGCTCCCCAACCCAGTTCGCCAGGCTCTACAGCACAGCACACGGGGGCCCCCAGCACCACAGCCTGCCTGGCTCTCCATCAGAGACTGTTCACACCGCTCCCCATCAGAGCCTGTTCACTCCGCTCCCCAGCAGAGCCTGTCTACACGGCTCCCCAGCACCACAGCCTAGCACACCGGGCTCCCCAGCCCAGCTCACCGGGCTCCCCAGCACAGCACACGGGGCCCCCCAGCACCACAGCCCGCCTGGCTCCCCAGCAGAGCCTGTTCAAAACAGTCCCCAAGAGAGCCTGTACACACGGCTCACCAGCAGCACAGCCTAGCACACCGGGCTCCCCAGCACAGGACACAGGGGCCCCCAAAACAGCACACGGGGGCCCCCCAGCACCAAAGCCAGCCTGGCTTTCCAGCAGAGCCTGTTCAAACCACTCCCCAGCAGAGCCTGTCCAAACGGCTCCCCAGCAGCACAGCCCAGCACACCGGGCTCCCCAGCCCAGCTCACTGGGCACCCAGCCCAGCTCACTGGGCCCCCCAGCACCACAGCCCTCCTGGCACTCCATCAGGGCCTGTTCACACCGCTCCCCAGCAGAGCCTGTCAACACGGCTCCCCAGCACCACAGCCCAGCACACCGGGGTCCCCAGTCCAGCTCACCGGGCTACCCAGCACAGTACACGGGGGCCCCCAACACCACAGCCCGCCTGGCTCTCCAGCAGAGGCTGTTCACACCGCTCCCCAGCGGAGCCTGTCTACACGGCTCCCCAGAACCAAAACCCAGCACACCGGGCTCCCCAGCACAACACACGGGGGCCCCCAGCACCACAGCCTGCCTGCGTCTCCAGCAGAGCCTATTCACACAGCTCCCCAGCAGAGCCAGAATGCACGGCTCCCCAGCAGCACTGCCCAGCACACCAGGCTCGCCAACCCAGCTCGCCAGGCTCTACAGCACAGCACACGGGGGCCCCCAGCACCACAGCCCAGCACACCGGGCTCCGAAGCCAAGCTCACCGGGCTCCCCAGCACAGCACATGAGGGCCCCCAGCACCACAGCCCACCTGGCTCTCCAGCAGAGCCTGTTCACTCCGCTCCCCAGCAGAGCCTGTCCACACGGCTCCCCAGCAGCACAGCCCAGCGCACCGGGCTCCATAGCCGATCTCAACGGGCTCCGCAGCACAGCACACGGGGCCCCCCAGCAGCACAGCCCAGCACACCGGGCTCCCCAGCCCAGCTCACCGGGCTCCCCAGCACAGCACACGGGGGCCCCCAGCAACACAGCCCGGCTGGCTCTCCAGCAGAGCCTGTTCAAAACACTCCCCAGCAGAGCCTGTCCAAACGGCACCCCAGCAGCACAGCCCAGCACACCGGTCTCCCCAGCACAGCACACGGGGGCCCCCAGCACAGCACACGGGGTCCCCCAGCACCACAGCCCGCCTGGCTCTCCAGCAGAGCCTGTTCACACTTCTCCCCAGCAGGGCCTGTCAACAGGGCTCCCCAGCACCACAGCAAAGCACACCGGGCTCCCCAGCACAGAACACGGGGCCCCCCAGCACCACAGCCCGCCTGGCTCTCCATCAGAGCCTGTTCACTCCGCTCCACAGCAGAGCCTGTTCAAACCACTCGCCGGCAGAGCCTGTCCACACGGCTCCCCAGCACCACAGCCCAGCACACCGGGCTCCCCAGCCCAGCTCAACGTGCTCCCCAGCACAGCACACGGGGCCCCCCAGCACCACAGCCCGCCTCACTCTCCATCAAAGCCTGTTCAACCCTCTCCCCAGAAGAGCCTGTCCAAACGGCTTCCCAGAACCACAGCCCAGCACACTGGGCTCCGAAGTCCAGCTCACTGGGCTCCCGAGCACAGCACACCGGGGCCCCCAGCACCACAGCCCGCCTGGCTCTCCATCAGAGCCTGTTCAACACTCTCCCCAGCACAGCCTGTCTACACGGCTCCCCATCACCACAGCCCAGCACACAGGGATCCCCAGCCCAGCTCACCGGGCCCCCCAGCACAGCACACGGGGCCCCCCAGCACCACAGCCCGCATTGCTATCCATCAGAGCCTGTTCAACCCTCTCCCCCGCACAGCCTGTCCACACCGCTCCCCAGCACAACAGCCCAGAACACCGGGCTCCCCAGCCGAGCTCAACGGGCTCCCCAGCACCGAACACGGGGCCCCCCAGAACCACAGCCCGCCTGGCTTTCCATCATAGCCTGTTCAGACCGCTCCCCGGCAGAGGCTGTCTACACGGCTCCCCAGCAGCACAGCCCAGCACACCCGGCTCCCCAGCCCAGTTCACCGGGCTCCCGAGCACGGCACACGGAGCCCCCCAGCACCACAACCCGCCTGGCTCTCCATCAGTGCCTGTTCACAACGCTCCCCAGCAGAGCCTGTTCAGACCGCTCCCCGGCAGAGGCTGTCTACGCGGCTCCCCAGCACCACAGCCAAGCACACCGGGCTCCCCAGCCCAGCTCACCCAGCTCCCCAGCACAGAACACGGGGCCCCCGAGCACCACAGCCCGCCTTCCTCTCCATCAGAGCCAGTTCACACCGCTCCCCAGCAGAGCATGTCCACACGGCTCCCCAGCAGCACAGCCCAGCACACCGGGCCCCTCCGCCAAGCTCACCGCGCTCCCCAGCACAGCACACGGGGGCCCCCCAGAACCACAGCCCGCCTGGCTCTCCATCAGAGCCTGTTCACACCGCTCCCCAGAAGAGCCTGTCCACACGGCTCGCCAGCAGCTCGGCCCAGCACAACGGGCTCCCAAGCACAGCACACGGGGGCCCCCAGCACGGCACACGGGGGCCCCCAGCACAGCACACGGGGGCCCCCAGCACAGCACACGGGTGCCCCCAGCACCACAGCCCGCGTTGCTCTCCAGTAGAGCCTGTTCAAACCACTCCCCAGCACAGCCTGTCAACAAGCCTCCCCAGCAGCACAGCGCAGAACACCCGGCTCCCCTGCCCAGCTTACCGGGCTCCCCAGCACAGCACACGGGGCCCACAACACCACAGCCCGCATGGCTTTCCATCAGAGCCTGTTCACACCGCTCCTCAGCAGAGCCTTTCCACACGGCTCCCCAGCAGCACACCCTAGGACACCGGGCTCCCCAGCCCAGCACACCGGGCTCCCCAGCACCACAGCCCGCCTGGCTCTCCAGCACAGCCTGTTCAAACCACTCGCCAGCAGAGCCTGTCCACACGGCTCCCCAGCAGCAGAGCCCAGCACACCGGGCTGCCCAGCCAACCTCACCGGACCCCCACCACAGCACACGCGGGCCCCCAGCACCACAGCCCGCCTGGCTGTTCATCAGAGCCTGTCTACACTGCTCCCCAGCAACACAGCCGAGCACAGCGGGCTCCCCAGCCCAGCTCACCGGGCTCCCCAGGACAGCACACGGGGCCCCCCAGCACCATAGCCCGCCTGGCACTCCATCATGGCCTGTTCACACCCCTCCGCAGCAGAGCCTGTCCAAACAGCTCCCCAGCACCACAGCTAAGCACACCGGGCTAACCAGCACAGCACACGGGGCCCCCCAGCACAGCACACGGGGCTTCCCAGCACCACAAGCCCGCCTGGCTCTCCATCAGAGCCTCTTCACGCCGCTCCCCAGCAGAGCCTGTCTACACGGCTCCCCAGCACCACAGACCAGCACACCGGGCTCCCCAGCCCAGCTCACCGGGCTCCCCAGCACAGCACACGGGGCCCCTCAGCACCACAGCCCGAATGGCTCCCCAGCAGAGCCTGTCTACACGGCTCCCCAGCACCACAGCCCAGCACACCGGTCTCCCCAGCCCAGCTCAACGGGCTCCCCAGCACAGCACACGCGGGCCCCCAGCACCACAGCCCGCCTGGCTCTCCATCAGAGCCTGTTCACAGCGCTCCCCAGCAGAGCCTGTCTACACGGCTCGCCAGCACCACAGCCCAGAACACCGGGCTCCCCAGCACAGCACACGGGGCTCCCCAGCACCACAGCCCGCCTGGCTCTCCAGCACAGCCTTTTCAAACCACTCGCCAGCAGAGCCTGTCCACACGGCTCCCCAGCAGCAGAGCCCAGCACACCGGGCTGCCCAGCCAACCTCACCGGACCCCCAGCACAGCACACGGGGGCCACCAAAACCACACCACGCCTGGATTTTGTTCAGAGCCTGTTCACACCGCTCCCCAGCAGAGCCTGTCTACACGGCTCCCCAGCACAACAGCCCAGCACACCGGGCTCCCCAGCCCAGCTCACCGGGCTCCCCAGCACAGCACACGGGCCCCCCCAGCACCATAGCCCGCCTGGCTCTCCAGCAGAGCGTGTTCAACCCTCTCACCAGCAGAGCCTGTCCACACGGCTCCCCAGCACCACAGCCCAGCACACCGGGCTCCCCAGCACAGCTCACCGGGCTCCCCTGAACCACAGCCCGCCTGGCTCTCCATCAGAGCCTGTTCAACCCTCTCCCCAGCAGAGCCTGTCCACACGGCTCCCCAGCACCACAGCCCAGCACACCGGGCTCCCCAGGACAGCACACGGGGCCCCCCAGCACCACAGCCCGCCTGACTCTCCAGCAGAGCCTGTTCAAACCACTCGCCAGCAGAGCCTGTCCACACGGCTCCCCAGAAGAGCCTGTCCACACGGCTTCCCAGCACCACAGCCCAGCACACCGGGCTCCACATCCCAGCTCAACGGGCTCCGCAGCACAGCACACGGGGGCCCCCAGCACCACAGCCCGCCTGGCTATCCAGCAGCGCCTCTTCAAACCACTCCCCAGCAGAGCCTGTCCACACGGCTCCCCAGCATCACAGCCCAGCATACCGGGCTTTCCAGCCCAGCTCACCGGGCTCCCCAGCAGAGCACACGGGGACCCCAAGCACCAGAGCCCGCCTTGCTCTCCATCAGAGCCTGTTCAAAGCCGTCCCCAGCAGCACAGCACAGCACACCGGGCTCCCCAGCCCAGCTCACCGGACTCCCCGGCACAGCACACGGGGGCCCCCAGCTCCACAGCCGGCCAGGCTCTCCATCAGAGCCTGTTCACACGGCTCCCCAGCAGAGCCTGTCCACACTGCTCCCCAGCACCACAGCCCAGCACACCGGGCTCCCCAGCCCAGTTCACCGAGCTCCCCAGCAAAGCTCACAGGGCTGCCCAGCACAGCACACGGGGCCCCACAGCACCACAGCCCGCCTGGCTGTCCAGCAGAGCCTTTTAAAACCACTCCCCAGCAGAGGCTGTCCACACGGATCCCCAGCACCACAGCCCAACACACCGGGCTCCCAAGGCCAGCTCAACAGGCTCCCCATCACAGCAAACGGGGCCCCCTAGCACCACAGCCCGCCTGGCTGTCCAACAGAGCCTGTTCACACCACTCCCCAGAAAAGCCTGTCTACAAGGCTCCCCAGCACCACAGCACAACACACCGGGATCCCAGGCCCAGCTCACCGGGCCACCCAGCACAGCACACGGGGGCCCCCAGCACCACAGCCCGCCTGGCTCTCCATCAGAGACTGTTCACACCGCTCCGCAGCAGAGCCTGTCTACACGGCTCCCCAGCACCACAGCCCAGCACACCGGGCTCCCCAGCCCTGCTCACCAGGCTCCCCAGCACAGCACACGGGGGCCCCCAGCACAGCTCACCAGGCTCCCCATCACAGCACACGGGGCCCCCCAGCACCACACCCCGCCTGGCTCTCCATCAGAGCCTGTCCACACCGCTCCTCAGCAGAGCCGGTCCACACGGCTCCCCAGCAGCACAGTCCAGCACACCGGGCTCCCCAGTCCAGCTCACCGGGCTCCCCAGCACAGAACACGTGGCCCCCCAGCACCACAGCCCGCCTGGCTCTCCATCAGAGCCTGTTCACCCCTCTCCCCATCAGAGCCTGTCCACACGGCTTCCCAGCACCACAGCCCAGCACACTGGGATCCGAAGCCCAGCTCACTGGGCTCCCGAGCACAGCACACGGGGGCCCCCAGCACCACAACCCGGCTGGCTCTCCATCAGAGCCTTTTCACACCGCTCCCCGGCAGAGCCTGTCCACACGGCTCCCCAGCAGCACAGCCCAGCACACCGGGCTCCCCAGCCCAGCTCACCAGGGTCCCCAGCACAGAACACGGGGCCCCCCCCGGCACCACAGCCTGCCTGGCTCTCCAGCAGAGTCTGTTTTAACCACCCCCCAGAAGAGGCTGTCCACAGGGCTCCCCAGCACCACAGCCCAGCACACCGGGCTCCCCAGCACCACAGCCCGCCTGGCTCTCCATCAGAGCCTTTTCACACCGCTCCCCAGCAGAGCCTGTCTACAGGGCTAACCAGCAGCACAGCCCAGCACACCGGGCTCCCCAGCCAAGCTCACCGGGCTCGCCAGCACAGAACACGAGGGCCCCCGGCACCACAGCCCGCCTGGCTCTCCAGCAAAGCTTCTTCACACGGCTCCCCAGCAGCACAGCCCAGCACACCGGGCTCCCCCGCACCACAGCCCACCTGGCTCTCCAGCAGAGCGTGTTTAAACCGCTCCCCAGCACAGCCTGTCTACACGGTTCCCCAGCGGCACTGCCCAGCACCCCTTGCTCCCCAGCCCAGCTCACCGGGCTACCCAGCACAGAACACGGGGGCCCCCAGCACCACAGCCCGCCTGGCTCTAACGCAGAGGCTGTTCACACCGCTCCCCAGCAGAGCCTGTCTACACGGCTCCCCAGAACCACAACCCAGCACACCGGGCTCCCCAGCACAGCACACGGGGGGCCCCAGCACCACAACCTGCCTGCCTCTCCAGCAGAGCCTGTTCACACAGCTCCCCAACAGAGCCATAATGCACGGCTCCCCAGCAGCACTGCCCAGCACACCAGGCTCCCCAACCCAGTTCGCCAGGCTCTACAGCACAGCACACGGGGGCCCCCAGCACCACAGCCTGCCTGGCTCTCCATCAGAGACTGTTCACACCGCTCCCCAGCAGAGCCTGTTCACTCCGCTCCCCAACAGAGCCGGAATGCACGGCTCCCCAGCAGCACTGCCCAGCACACCAGGCTCCCCAACCCAGCTCGCCAGGCTCTACAGCACAGCACACGGGGGCCCCCAGCACCACAGCCTGCCTGCCTCTCCAGCAGAGCCTGTTCACACAGCTCCCCAATAGAGCCAGAATGCACGGCTCCCCAGCAGCACTGCCCAGCACACCGGGCTCCCCAGCCCAGCTCACCGGGCTCCCCAGCACAGCACACGGGGCCCCCCAGCACCACAGCCCGCCTGGCTCCCCTGCAGAGCCTGTTCAAACCAGACCCCAAGAGAGCCTGTCCACACGGCTCACCAGCAGCACAGCCCAGCACACCGGGCTCCCCAGCACAGGACACAGGGGCCCCCAAAAGAGCACACGGGGCCCCCCCAGCACCAAAGCCCGCCTGGCTCTCCAGCAGAGCCTGGTCAAACCACTTCCCAATAGAGCCTGTCCAAACGGCTCCCCAGCAGCACAGCCCAGCACACCGAGCTCCCCAGCCCAGCTCACTGGGCACCCAGCCCAGCTCACTGGGCTCCCCAGCACAGCACACGGGGGCGCCCAACACCACAGCCCTCCTGGCACTCCATCAGGGCCTATTCACAGCGCTCCCCAGCAGAGCCTGTCAACACGGCTCACCAGCACCACAGCCCAGCACACCGGGCTCCACAGCCCAGCACACCGGGCTGCCCAGCCCAGCTCAACGGGCTCCCCAGCCCAGCACACCGGGCTACCCGGCCCAGCTCACCGGGCTCCCCAGCACAGCACTCGGGGCCCCCCAGCAACACAGCCCGCCTGGCTCTCCATCAGAGCCTGTTCAAACCACTCCCCAGAAGAGCCGGTCCACACGGCTCCCCAGCACCACAGCCCAGCACACCGGGCTCTCCAGCACCACTGCCCAGAACACCGGGCTCCCCAGCCCAGCTCACCGGGCCGCCCAGCACAGCACACGGGGCCCCCCAGCACCACAGCCCGGTTGGCTTTCCATCAGAGCCTTTTCACACCGCTCCCCGGCAGTGCCTGTCCACACGGCTCCCCAGTAGTACAGCCCAGCACACCGGGCTCCCCAGCCCAGCTCACCAGGGTCCCCAGCACAGAACACGGCGCCCCCCGGCACCACAGCCCGAAAGGCTCTCCAGCAGAGAATGTTCAAGCCACCCCCCAGAAGAGCCTGTCCACACGGCTCCCCAGTACCACAGCCCAACACACCGGGCTCACCAGCCCAGCTAAACGGGCTGCCCAGCACAGCTCACCAGGCTCCCCAACACAGCACACGGGGGCCCCTAGCACCAAAGCCCGGCTGGCTTTCCATCAGAGCCTTTTCACACAGCTCCCCGGCAGAGCCTGTCCACACAGCTCGCCAGCACCACAGCCCAGCACACCGGGCTCCCCGGCCCTGCTCGCCGGGCTCCCCCGCAAAGCACACGGAGGCCCCCAGCACCACAGAACGCCTGGCTCTCCAGCAGAGCCTCTTCACACCGCTCCCCAGCAGAGCCTGTCCACACGGCTCCCCAGCAGCACAGCCCAGGACACCGGGCTCCCCATCACAGGACACGGGGGCCTCCAGCACAGCACACAGGGGCCCCCAGCACCACAGCCTGCCTGGCTCTCCAGCAGAACCTATTCAAACCACTCCCCAGCAGAGCCTGTCCACTCGGCTCCCCAGCACCAAAGCCCAGCACACCGGGCTCCCCAACACAGCACACGATGCCCCCCAGCACAATAGCCCGCCTGACTCTCCAGCAGGGCCTGCTCAAACCGCTCCCCAACAGAGCCTGTCCACACGGCTCCCCAGCACCACAGCCCAGCTCACCGGGCTCCCCAGCCCAGCTCACCGTTCTCAGCAGCACAGCACACGGGGGCCCCCAGCACCACAGCCCGCCTGGCTCTCCAGCAGAGCCTGTCCACACGGCTCCCCAGCAGCACAGCCCAGCACACCGGGCTCCCCAGCAATGCACACGGTGGCCCCCAGCACCACAGCCCGCCTGGATCTCCAGCAGAGCCTGTCCACACGGCTCCCCAGCACCACAGCCCAGCACACCGGACTCCCCAGCACAGCACACGGGGGCCCCCAGCACCACAGCCCACGTTGCTCTCCAGCAGAGCCTTTTTCAAATCACTCCCCACCACAGCCTGTCCACATGCCTAACAAGCAGCACAGCCCAGAACACCGGGCTCCCCAGCCCAACTCACCGGGCCCCCCAGCACAGCACAAGGGGCCCCCCAGCACCACAGCCCGCCTGGCTCTCCATCAGAGACAGTCCACACGGCTCCCCAGCACTACAGCCCAGCACACCGGGCTCCCCAGCCCAGCTCACCGGGCTCCCCAGCACAGCAAACGGCGCCCCCCAGCAGTGCCTGTCTACACGGTTCGCCAGCACCACAGCCCAGCACACCGGGCTCCCCAGCCCAGCTCAACGGGCTCCCCAGCATAGCACACGGGGCCCCCCAGCACCACAGCCCGTCTTGCTCTCCAGCAGAGCCAGTTCACACCGCTCCCCAGCAGAGCCTGTCCACGCGGCTCCCCAGCACCACAGCCAAGCACACCGGGCTCCCCAGCCCAGCTCAACGGGCTCCCCAGCACAGCACACGGGGACCCCAAGCACAGCACACGGGGGCCCCCAGCACCACAGCCCGCGTTGCTCTCCAGCAGAGCCTGTTCAAACCACTCCCCAGCAGAGCCTGTCCACACAGCTCCCCAGCAGCACAGCCCAGCACACCGGGCTCCCCAGCCCAGCTCACCGGGCTCCCCAGCAAAGCACAAGGGGCCCCCCAGCACAGCACACGGGCCCCCCCAGCACAGCACACGGGGCTTCCCAGCACAACAGCCCGCCTGGCTCTCCATCAGAGCCTGTACAAAACTCTCCTCAGAAGAGCCGGTTCAAACCACTCCCCAGCAGAGCCTGTCCACACGGCTCCCAAGCACCACAGCACAACACACCGGGCTCTGAAGCCCAGATCAACGGGCTACCCAGCACAGCACACGGGGCCGCCCAGAACCACAGCCCGCCTGGCTCTCCATCAGAGCCATTTCACACCGCTCCCCAGCAGAGCCTGTCCACACGGCTCCCCAGCAGAGCCTGTCCACACGGCTCCCCAGCAGAGCCTGTCCAGACGGCTCCCCAGCACAACAGCCCAGCACACCGGGCTTCCCAGCCCACCTCAACGGGCTCCGCAGCACAGCACACGGGGGCCCCCAGCATCACAGCCCGCCTGGCTCTCCATCAGAGCCTGTTCACACAGCTCCGCAGCAGAGCCTGTCTACACGGCTCCCCAGCACCACAGCCCATCACACCGGGCTCCCCAGCACAGCTCAACGGGCTCCCAAGCACAGCACACGGGGCCCCCCAGCACCACAGCCCGCCTGGCTCTCCATCAGAGCCTGTTCAACCCTCTCCCAAGCAGAGCCTGTCCACACGGCTCCCCAGCACCACAGCCCACCACACCGGGATCCCCAGCACAGCACACGAGGCCCCCCAGCACCACAGCCCGAATGGCTCCCCAGCAGAGCCTGTCTACACGGCTCCCCAGCACCACAGCCCAGAACACCGGTCTCCCCAGCCCAGCTCAACAGGCTCCCCATCACAGCACACGCGGGCCCCCAGCACCACAGCCCGCCTGGCTCTCCATCAGAGCCATTTCACACCGCTCCCCAGCAGAGCCTGACAACACGGCTCACCAGCACCACAGCCCAGCACACCGGGCTTCCCAGCCCACCTCACCGGGCCACCCAGCTCAGCACACGGGGCCCCCCAGCACCACAGCCCGCCTGGCTCTCCTTCAGAGCCTGTTCACACCGCTCCCCAGCAGAGCCTGTCCACACGGCTCCCCAGCACCACAACCTAGCACACCGGGCTCCCAAGCTCAGTTCACCGCGCCCCCCAGCACAGCACACAGGGCCCCCAGCACCACAGCCCACCTGGCTCTCCAGCATAGCCTGTTCACACCGCTCTGCAGCAGAGCCTGTCTCCACGGCTCCCCAGCAGCAGAGCCCACCACACCGGGCTCCCCAGCCCAGCTCAACCGGCCCCCCAGCACAGCGCACGGGGCTTCCCAGCACCACGGCCCGCCTGGCTCTCCATCAGAGCCTCTTCACACCGCTCCCCAGCAGAGCCTGTCTACACGGTTCCCCAGCAGCACAGCCCAGCACACCAGGCTCCCCAGCCAGCTCACCCGGCTCCCGATCACGGCACACGGGGCCCCCCAGCACCACAGTCCGCCTTGCTCTCCATCAGATCCTGTTGAAACCACTACCCAGCAGAGCCTGTCCACGCTGCTCCCCAGGAGCACGGCCCAGCACACCGGACTCCCCGGCCATGCTCACCGGGCTCGCCAGCACAGCACACGGGGCCCCCCAGAACCACAGCCTGCCTGGCTCTCCATCAGAGCCATTTCACAGCGCTCCGCAGCAGAACTTGTCCACACGGCTCCTCAGCAGAACAGCCCAGCACACCGGGCTCCCCAGCACAGCACACGGTGGCCCCCAGCACCACAGCCCGCCTGACTCTCCATCAGAGCCTGTTAAACCCTCTCCCCATGAGAGCCAGTCCACACGGCTTCCCAACACCACAGCACAGCACACTGGGCTCCGAAGCCCAGATCAATGGGCTCCCGAGCACAGCACACGGGGGCCCCCAGCACCACAGCCCAGCTGGCTCTCCATCAGAGCCTTTTCACACCGCTCCCCGACAGAGCCTGTCCACACGGCTCCCCAGCAGCACAGCCCAGCACACCGGGCTCCCCAGACCAGCTCACCAGGGTCCCCAGCACAGAACACGGGGCCCCCCAGCACCACAGCCCGCCTGGCTCTCCATCAGAGCCTGTTCACACCGCTCCGCAGCAGAGCCTGTCTACACGGCTCCCCAGCACCAAAGCCCAGAACACCGGGCTCCCCAGCCCAGCTCACCGGGCTCCCCAGCACAGCACACGGGGCCCCCCAGAACCACAGCCCGCCTGGCTCTCCATCAGAGCGTTTTCACACTGCTCCCAGCAGAGCCTGTCCACACGGCTCCCCAGCACCACAGCCCAGCACACCGGGCTCCTCAGCCCAGCTCACCGGGCACCCCAGCACAGCACAGGGGGGCCCCCAGCACCACAGCCCGCCTGGCTCTCCTGCAGAGCCTTCTCAAACCACTCCCCAGCACAGCCTGTCCACACGGCTCCCCAGCACCAAAGCCCAGCACACCGGGCTCCCCAGCACCACAGCCCAGCACACGGGGCTCCCCAGCCCAGAACACCGGGCCCCCCGGCACAGCACACGGGGCCCCCCAGCACCACAGCCCAAATGGCTCGCCAGCAGACCCTGTCTACACGGCTCCCAATCACCACAGTCCAGCACACCGGGCTCCCCAGCACCACAGCCCAGCACACGGGGCTCCCCAGCCCAGCTCACAGGGCTCCCAAGCACAGCTCAACGGGGTCACCAGCACAGCACACGGGGCCCACCAGCACCACAGCCTTCCTGGCTCTCCATCAGTGCCTGTTCACACCGCTCCGCAGCAGAGCCTTTCGACACGGCTCCCCAGCTCCACAGCCCAGCACACCGGGCTCCCCACCCCAGCTCACCGGGCTCCCCAGCACAGCACACGGGACCCCCAGAACCACAGCCCGCCTGACTCTCCATCAGAGCCTGTTCAACCCTCTCCCCATCAGAGCCTGTCCACACGGCTTCCCAGCACCACAGCCCAGCACACTGGGCTCCGAAGCCCAGCTCACTGGGCTCCCGAGCACAGCACACGGGGGCCCCCAGCACCACAGCCCGGGTGGCTCTCCATCAGAGCCTTTTCACACCGCTCCCCGGCAGAGCCTGTCCACACGGCTCCCCAGCAGCACAGCCCAGCACAACGGGCTCCCCAGCCCAGCTCACCAGGGTCCCCAGCACAGAACACGGGGCCCCCCGGCACCACAGCCCGCCTGGCTCTCCAGCAGAGCCTGTTCAAACCACCCCCCAGAAGAGCCTGTCCACACAGCTCCCCAGCACCACAGGCCAGAACACCGTACTCCCCAGCGCAGCTCACCATGGCCCCCAGCCCAGCTAAACGGGCTCCCCAGCACAGCACACGGGGCCCCCCAGCACAGCACATCGGGATTCCCAGCACAAAAGCCGCCTGGCTCTCCATCAGAGCCTGTTCAAACGACTCCCAAGCAGAGCCGGTCCACACGGCACCCCAGCACCACAGCCCAGCACACCGGGCTCCCCAGCCCAGCACACCGGGCTCTCCAGCCCAGCTCACCGGGCCGCCCAGCACAGGACACGGGGCCCCCCAGCACCACGGCCCGCCTGGCTCTCCAGCAGAGACTGTTAAAACCACTCCCCAGCAGAGCCTGTCCACACGGCTCCCCAGCAGAGCCTGTCCACACGGCTCCCCAGCACCACAGCACAGCACACCGGGCTCCCCAGCACCACAGCCCGCCTTGCTCTCCGTCAGGGCCTGTTCAACCCTCTTCACAGCAGAGCCTGTTCACACCGCTCCCCAGCAGAGCCTGTCCACACGGCTCCCCAGCACCACAGCCCAGAACACCGGGCTCCCCAGAACAGCACACCGGGCCCCCCAGCACCACAGCCCGCCAGGCTCTCCATCAGAGACTGTTCACACCGCTCCCCAGCAGAGACTGTTCACACCGCTCCCCAGCACAGCCTGTCTACACGGTTGGCCAGCACCACAGTCCAGTACACCGGGCTCCCCAGCCCAGCTCACCGGGCTCCGTAGCAGAGCACACGGGGGCCCCCAGCACCACAGCCCGCCTGGCTCTCCATCAGAGCCTGTTCACACCGCTCCCCAGCAGAGCCTGTCTACACGGCTCCCCAGCAGCACAGCCCAGCACACCGCAGCACAGCCCGCCTGGCTCTCCAACAGAGCCTGTTCACACCGCTCCCCAGCAGACCCGGTCCACACGGCTCCCCAGCAGCACAGCCCAGCACACCGCAGCACAGCCCGCCTGGCTCCCCAGCAGAGCCTGTTCAAACCACTCCCAAGCAGAGCCGGTCGACACGGCTCCCCAGCAGCACAGCCCAGCACACTGGCCTCCCAAGCCCAGCTCACCTGGCTCCCCAGCACAGCACACGGGGCCCCCCAGCACCTCAGCCCACCTGGCTTTCCAGCAGAGCCACTTCACACCGCTCCCCAGCAGACCCGGTCCACACGGCTCCCCAGCATCACAGAACAGCACACAGTGTTCACCAGCACAGCACACGGGGGCCCCCAGCACAGCACACGGGGGCCCCCAGCACCACAGCCTGCCTGCCTCTCCAGCAGAGCCTGTTCACACAGCTCCCCAGCAGAGCCAGAATGCACGGCTCCCCAGCAGCACTGCCCAGCACACCAGGCTCCCCAACCCAGTTCGCCAGGCTCTACAGCACAGCACACGGGGGCCCCCAGCACCACAGCGTGCCTGGCTCTCCATCAGAGACTGTTCACACCGCTCCCCATCAGAGCCTGTTCACTCCGCTCCCCAGCAGAGCCTGTCCAAACGGCTCCCCAGCAGCACAGCCCAGCACACCGGGCTCCCCAGCCCAGCTCACTGGCCACCCAGCCCAGCTCACTGGGCTCCCCAGCACAGCACACGGTGGCCCCCAACACCACAGCCCTCCTGGCACTCCATCAGGGCCTATTCACACCGCTCCCGAGCAGAGCCTGTCAACACGGCTCCCCAGCACCACAGCCCAGCACACCGGGCTCCCCAGCCCAGCTCACCGGGCTCCCCAGCACAGTACACGGGGGCCCCCAACACCACAGCCCGCCTGGCTCTCCAGCAGAGGCTGTTCACACCGCTCCCCAGCAGAGCCTGTCTACACGGCTCCCCAGAACCACAACCCAGCACACCGGGCTCCCCAGCACAGCACACGGGGGCCCCCAGCACCACAGCCTGCCTGCCTCTCCAGCAGAGCCTATTCACACAGCTCCCCAGCAGAGCCAGAATGCACGGCTCCCCAGCAGCACTGCCCAGCACACCAGGCTCGCCAACCCAGCTCGCCAGGCTCTACAGCACAGCACACGGGGGCCCCCAGCACCACAGCCCAGCACACCGGGCTCCGAAGCCAAGCTCACCGGGCTCCCCAGCACAGCACATGAGGGCCCCCATCACCACAGCCCACCTGGCTCTCCAGCAGAGCCTCTTCACACCACTCCCCAGCAGAGCCTGTCCACACGGCTCCCCAGCAGCACAGCCCAGCGCACCGGGCTCCATAGCCGATCTCAACGGGCTCCGCAGCACAGCACACGGGGCCCCCCAGCAGCACAGCCCAGCACACCGGGCTCCCCAGCCCAGCTCACCGGGCTCCCCAGCACAGCACACGGGGGCCCCCAGCAACACAGCCCGCCTGGCTCTCCAGCAGAGCCTGTTCAAAACACTCCCCAGCAGAGCCTGTCCAAACGGCACCCCAGCAGCACAGCCCAGCACACCGGTCTCCCCAGCACAGCACACGGGGCTCCCCAGCACCACAGCCCGCCTGGCTCTCCAGCACAGCCTGTTCAAACCACTCGCCAGCAGAGCCTGTCCACACGGCTCCCCAGCAGCAGAGCCCAGCACACCGGGCTGCCCAGCCAACCTCACCGGACCCCCAGCACAGCACACGGGGGCCACCAAAACCACACCACGCCTGGATTTCGTTCAGAGCCTGTTCACACCGCTCCCCAGCAGAGCCTGTCTACACGGCTCCCCAGCACAACAGCCCAGCACACCGGGCTCCACAGCCCAGCTCACCGGGCTCCCCAGCACAGCACACGGGCCCCCCCAGCACCATAGCCCGCCTGGCTCTCCAGCAGAGCGTGTTCAACCCTCTCACCAGCAGAGCCTGTCCACACGGCTCCCCAGCACCAAAGCCCAGCACACCGGGCTCCCCAGCACAGCTCACCGGGCTCCCCTGAACCACAGCCCGCCTGGCTCTCCATCAGAGCCTGTTCCACCCTCTCCCCAGCAGAGCCTGTCCACACGGCTCCCCAGCACCACAGCCCAGCACACCGGGCTCCCCAGTACAGCACACGGGGCCCCCCAGCACCACAGCCCGCCTGACTCTCCAGCAGAGCCTGTTCAAACCACTCGCCAGCAGAGCCTGTCCACACGGCTCCCCAGAAGAGCCTGTCCACACGGCATCCCAGCACCACAGCCCAGCACACCGGGCTCCACATCCCAGCTCAACGGGCTCCGCAGCACAGCACACGGGGGCCCCCAGCACCACAGCCCGCCTGGCTATCCAGCAGCGCCTCTTCAAACCACTCCCCAGCAGAGCCTGTCCACACGGCTCCCCAGCATCACAGCCCAGCACACCGGGCTTTCCAGCCCAGCTCACCGGGCTCCCCAGCAGAGCACACGGGGACCCCAAGCACCAGAGCCCGCCTTGCTCTCCATCAGAGCCTGTTCAAACCCGTCCCCAGCAGCACAGCACAGCACACCGGGCTCCCCAGCCCGGCTCACCGGGCTCCCCGGGACATCACACGGTGGCCCCCAGCACCACAGCCCGCCTGGCTCTCCAGAAGAGCCTTTTCAAACCACTCCCCAGCAGAGCCGGTCCACACGGCTCCCCAGTAAAACAGTCCAGCACACCGGGCTCCCCAGCCCAGCTCACCGACTCCCCGGCACAGCACACGGGGGCCCCCAGCACCACAGCCGGCCAGGCTCTCCATCAGAGCCTGTTCACACGGCTCCCCAGCAGAGCCTGTCCACACTGCTCCCCAGCATCACAGCCCAGCACACCGGGCTCCCCAGCCCAGATCACCGAGCTCCCCAGCCAAGCTCACAGGGCTGCCCAGCACAGCACACGGGGCCCCACAGCACCACAGCCCGCCTGGCTGTCCAGCAGAGCCTTGTAAAACCACTCCCCAGCAGAGGCTGTCCACACGGATCCCCAGCACCACAGCCCAACACACCGGGCTCCCAAGGCCAGCTCAACAGGCTCCCCATCACAGCACACGGTGCCCCCTAGCACCACAGCCCGCCTGGCTGTCCAACAGAGCCTGTTCACACCACTCCCCAGAAAAGCCTGTCTACAAGGCTCCCCAGCACCACAGCACAACACACCGGGATCCCAGGCCCAGCTCACCGGGCCCCCCAGCACAGCACACGGGGGCCCCCAGCACCACAGCCCGCCTGGCTCTCCATCAGAGACTGTTCACACCGCTCCGCAGCAGAGCCTGTCTACACGGCTCCCAATCACCACAGTCCAGCACACCGGGCTCCCCAGCACCACAGCCCAGCACACGGGGGCCCCCAGCACAGCTCACCAGGCTCCCCATCACAGCACATGGGGGCCCCCGGCACCACAGCCCACCTGGCTCTCCAGCAGAGCCTGTTCACACCGCTCCACAACACAGCCAGTCCGCACGGCTCACCAGCACCACAGCCCAGCACACCGGCCTCCCCAGCACAGCACACGGGGCCCCCCAGCAATACAGCCTGCCTGGCTCTGCATCAGACCCTGTTCAAACCACTCCACAGCAGAGCCTGTCTACACTGCTCCCCAGCACCACAGCCCAGCACACCGGGCTTCCCAGCCAAGCTCAACGGGCTCCTGAGCACAGCACACGGGCGCCCCCAGCACCACAGCCCGCCTGGCTCTCCAGCAGAGCCTGTCCACACTTCTCCCCAGCACGACAACCCAGCACACCGGGCTCCTCGGCCCAGCTCACCGGGCTCCCCAGCACAGCACACGGGGGCCCCCAGCACCACAGCCGGCCTGGCTCTCCATCAGTGCCTGTTCACACCGCTCCCCAGCAGAGCCTGTTCACACCGCTCCCCAGCAGAGCCTGTCTACACGGCTCCCCAGCACCACAGCCCAGCACACTGGGCTCCCCAGCCCAACTCAACGGGGCCCCTAGCACAGCACATGGGGGCCCCCAGCTCCACAGCCCGCTTGGCTCTCCATCAGAGCCTGTTCACACCGCTACCCAGCAGAGCCTGTGTACACGGCTGCCCAGCAGCACAGCCCAGCACACTGGGATCCTCTGCCCAGCTCACCGGGCTCCCCAGCACCACAGCCAGCATGGCTCTCCTTCAGAGCCTGTGCACACCGCTCCCCAGCAGAGCCTGTGTACACGGCTCCCCAGCACCACAGCCCAGCACACCGGGCTCGCCAGCCCAGCTCAAGGGGCTCCCCAGCACAGCACACGGGGCCACCCAGCACCACAGCCCGGCTGGCTCTCCATCAGAGCCTGTTCAAACCACTCTCCAGCAGAGCCCGTCTACACGGCTCCCCAGCACCACAGCCCAGCACACCGGGCTCCCCAGCAGCGCACACGGGGCCCCCCAGTACCACAGCCCGCTTGGCTCTCCAGCAGAGCCTGTCCACACCGCTCCCCAGCACAACAGCCCAGCACGCCGGGCTCCCCAGCCCAGCTCACCAAGCTCCCCAGCACAGCACACGGGGCACCCCAGCACCACAGCCCGCCTGGCTGTCCAGCAGAGCCTGTCCACACCGCTCCCCAGAAGAGCCTGTCCACACGGCTCCCCAGCAGAACAGCCAAGCACACCGGGCTCCGCAGCCCAGCTCACCCGGCTCCCCAGCACAGAACACGGGGCTCCCCAGCACAACAGCCCGCCTGGCTCTCCATCAGAGCCTGTTCAAACCACTCCCATGCAGAGCCTGTCCACACGGTTCCCAAGCAGCACAGCCCAGCACACCGGGCTCCTCCGCCCAGCTCACCGGGCTCCCCAGCACAGCACACGGGGGCCCCCCAGAACCACAGCCCACCTGGCTCTCCATCAGATCCTATTCACACCGCTCCCAAGCAGATCCGGTCCACACGCCTCCCCAGCAGCACAGCCCAGCACACCGGGCTCCCCAGCCCAGCTCACCGGGCTCCCCAACACAGAACACGGTGCCCCCCAGCACCACAGCCCGCCTGGCTCTCCATCAGAGCCTGTTCACACCGCTCCACAGCACAGCCTGTCCGCACGGCTCACCAGCACCACAGCCCAGCACACCGGCCTCCCCAGCACAGCACACGGGGCCCCCCAGCAATACAGCCTGCCTGGCTCTGCATCAGAGCCTGTTCAAACCACTCCACAGCAGAGCCTGTCTACACTGCTCCCCAGCACCACAGCCCAGCTCACCGGGCTTCCCATCCAAGCTCAACGGGCTCCTGAGCACAGCACACGGGCGCCCCCAGCACCACAGCCCGCCTGGCACTCCAGCAGAGCCTGTCCATACTTCTCCCCAGCACCACAGCCCAGCACACCGGGCTCCTCGGCCCAGCTCACCGGGCTCCCCAGCACAGCACACGGGGGCCCCCAGCACCACAGCCGGCCTGGCTCTCCATCAGTGCCTGTTCACACCGCTCCCCAGCAGAGCCTGTTCACACCGCTCCCCAGCAGAGCCTGTCTACACGGCTCCCCAGCACCACAGCCCAGAACACTGGGCTCCCTCAGCCCAACTCAACGGGGCCCCTAGCACAGCACATGGGGGCCCCCAGCTCCACAGCCCGCTTGGCTCTCCATCAGAGCCTGTTCACACCGCTCCCCAGCAGAGCCTGTGTACACGGCTCCCCAGCACCACAGCCCAGCACACCGGGCTCGCCAGCCCAGCTCAAGGGGCTCCCCAGCACAGCACACGGGGCCACCCAGCACCACAGCCCGCCTGGCTCTCCATCAGAGCCTGTGCACACCGCTCCCCAGCAGAGCCTGTGTACACGGCTCCCCAGCACCACAGCCCAGCACACCGGGCTCGCCAGCCCAGCTCAAGGGGCTCCCCAGCACAGCACACGGGGCCACCCAGCACCACAGCCCGCCTGGCTCTCCATCAGAGCCTGTTCAAACCACTCCCCAGCAGAGCCTGTCCACACAGCTCCCCAGCACAACAGCGCAGCACGCCGGGCTCCCCAGCCAAGCTCAACGGGCTCCTTTGCACAGCTCACGGGGGCCCCCAGCACCACAGCCCGCTTGGCTCTCCATCAGGGCCTGTTCACACCAATCCGAAGCAGAGCCTGTCTACACGGTTCCCCAGTACCACAGCGCAGCACACCGGGCTCCCCAGCCAAGCTCACCGGGCTCCCCAGCACAGCACACGGGGACCCCCAGCACCACAGCCCTCCTGGCTGTCCAGCAGAGCCTGTTCAAACCACTCACCAGCAGAGCCTATCCACACGGCTACCCAGCACCACAGCCCAGCACACCGGGCCCCCCAGCCCAGCTCAACGGGCTCCCCAGCACAGAACACGGGGCCCCCCACACCACAGCCCGAATCGCTCTCCATCGGAGCCTTTCCACACGGCTCCCCACCAGAGCCTTTCCCCACGGCTCCCCAGCACCAAAACCCAGCACAACGGGCTCCTTAGCGCAGCTCACCGGGCTCCCCAGCACAGCACACGGGGCCCCCCAGCACCACAGCCCGCCTGGCTCTCCATCAGAGCCTGTTCAAAGCACTCCCCAGCAGAGCCTGACAACACGGCTCCCCAGCAGCACAGCCCAGCACACCGGGCTCCCCGGCCCAGTTCACCGGCCTCCCCAGCACAGCACACGGGGGCCCCAAGCACCACAGCCCGCGTTGCTCTTCAGCAGAGAATGTTCACAAGGCTGCCCAGGACCAAAGCCCAGCACACCGGGCTCCCCAGCCCACCTCACCGGGCTCCCCAGCACAGCACACCGGGCTCCCCAGCCCACCTCACCGGGCTCCCCAGCACAGCACACGTGGGCCCCCAGCACCACAGCCCGCCTGGTTCTCCAGCAGAGCCAGTTCACCCCGCTCCCCAGCAGAGCCTGTCCACACGGCTCCCCAGCAGCACAGCCCAGCAGGCCGGGTTCCCCAGCACAGCACACGGGGGCACCCAGCACCACTGCCCGCCTGGCTCTCCAGCAGAGCCTGTTCACACCGCTGACCAGCAGAGCCTGTCTACACGGCTCCCCAGCACCACAGCCCAGCACACCGGGCTCCCCAGCCCAGCTCACCGGGCTCCCCAGCACAGCACATGGGGGCCCCCGGCACCACAGCCCACCTGGCTCTCCAGCAGAGCCTGTTCACACCACTCCCCAGCACAGCCTGTCAACACGCCTCCCCAGCAGCACATCCCAGGACACTGGGCTCCCCAGCCCAGCTCACCGGGCTCCCTGGGACATCACACGGGGGCCCCCAGCACCACAGCCTGCCTGGCTCTCCAGAAGAGCCTGTTCAAGCCATTCCCCAGCAGAGCCTGTCCACACGGCTCCCAAGCAGCACAGCCCAGCTCACCGGGATCCCCAGCACAGCACACGGGAGCCCCCAGCACCACAGCCCGCCTGGCTCTCCAGCAGAGCCTGTCTACACGGCTCCCCAGCACAACAGCCAAGCTCACCGGACTCCCCAGCACAGCACACGGGGGCCTCCAGCACCACAGCCCACCTGGCTCTCCAACAGAGCCTGTTCAAACCACTCCCCAGCAGAGCCTTTCCACAGGGCTCCACAGCAGCACAGCACAGCACACCGGGCTCCCCAGCCCAGCTCACCGGGCTCCCCAGAACAGCACACGGGGGCCCCCAACACCACAGCCCACCTGGCTCTCCATCAGTGCCTGTTCACACCGCTCCCTAACAGAGACTGTCTACACGATTCCCCAGCACTACAGCCCAGCACACCGAGCTCCCCAGCCCAGCTCACCGGGCTCCCCAGCACAGCACACGGGGCCCCCCAGCACCACAGCCCGAATTGCTCCCCAGCAGAGCCTGTCTACACGGCTCCCCAGCACCACAGCCCAACACACCGGGCTCCCCAGCCCAGCTCAACGGGCTCCCCAGCACAGCACACGGGGCCCCCCAGTACCACAGCCCGCCTGTCTCTCCATCAGAGCCTGTTCACACCACTCCCCAGCAGAGCCTGTCCACACGGCTGCCCAGCACCACAGCCCAACACACCAGGCTCCCCAGCCCAGCACACCGGGCTCCCCAGCCAAGCTCACAGGGCTGCCCAGCACAGCACACGGGGCCAGCCAGCACCACAGCCCGCCTGGCTCTCCATCAGTGCCTGTACAACCCTCTCCCCAGCAGAGCCTGTCCACACTGCTCCCCAGCACCACAGCCCAGCACACCGGGCTCCCCAGCACAGCACACGCGGGCTCCCCAGCACAGCACACGCGGGCTACCAGCACCACAGCCCGCCTGGCTCTACATCAGAGCCTGTTCACAGCGCTCCGCAGCAAAGCCTGTCTACAAGGCTCCCCAGCACCATAGCACAGCACACCGGGATCCCCAGCCCAGCTTACCGGGACCCCCTGCACAGCACACGGGGGCCCCCAGCACCACAGCCCGCCTGGCTGTCCATCAGAGCCTGTTCACAACGCTCCCCAGCTGAGCCTGTCCATAAGGCTCCCCAGCACCACAGCCGAGCACACCGGGCTCCCTAGCCCAGC
The DNA here is from genome assembly GCA_024666655.1 of Dascyllus trimaculatus. Lineage (NCBI taxonomy): Eukaryota > Metazoa > Chordata > Actinopteri > Pomacentridae > Dascyllus > Dascyllus trimaculatus. The sequence continues at coordinate 56,520 of JAMOIN010001169.1, forward strand.
TCACCGGGCTCCCGAGCACGGCACACGGGGCCCCCCAGCACAACAGCCCGCCTGGCTGTCCGGGAGGTCCTTTTCAAACCACTCCCCAGCAATGCCTTTCCACACGGCTCCCCAGCAGCACAGCCCAGCATACCGGGCTCCCCAGCCCAGCTCAGCGGACTCCCCAGCACAGCACACGGGACCCCCCAGCACCACAGCCCGCCTGGCTCTCCATCAGAGCCTCTTCACACCGCTCCCCAGAAGAGCCTGTCCACACGGCTCCCCAGCACCACAGCCCAGCACACCGGGCTCTCCAGCCCAAATCAACGGCTCCCAAGCACAGAACACGGCGCCCCCCAGCACCACAGCCCGTCTGGCTCTCCATCAGAGCCTGTCCACACCGCTCCCCAGCAGAGCCTGTCCACACGCCTCCAGAGCACCACAGCCCAGCACACCGGGCTCCCCAGCCCAGCTCACAGGGCTCCCCAGAACAGCACACGGTGGCCCCCCGCACCACAGCCCGCCTGGCTCTCCAGCAGAGCCTTTTCAAACAACTCCCCAGCAGAGCCTGTCCACACAGCTCCCAAGCAGCAAGGCCCAGCACACCGGTCTCCCCAGCCCAGCTCACCGGGCTCCCCAGCACAGCACACGGGGGCCCCCAGCAACACAGCGCGCTTTGCTCTCCAGCAGAGCCTGTTGAAACCGCTCCCCAGCAGAGCCTGTCCACACGGCTCCCCAGATGCACAGCCCAGCACACCGGGCTCCCCAGCCCAGCTCACCCTGCTCCCCAGCACAGCACAAGGGGGCCCCCAGCACCACACCCCGCCTGGCTCTCCATCAGAGCCTGTTCACAAAGCTCACCAGAAGAGCCTGTCTACACGGCTCCCCAGCAGCCCCGCACACCGCAGCACAGCCCCCCTGGCACTCCATCAGAGCCTGTTCACACCGCTACCCAGCAGACGCTGTCCACAGGGCACCCCAGCAGCTCAGCCCAGCACACCGGGCTCCGCAGCCCAGCTCACCGGGCGTCTGAGCACAGCACACGGGGCCACCCAGCACCACAGCGCGCCTGGCTCTGCATCAGAGCCTTTTCACACCGCTTCCCAGCAGACCCTGTCCACACAGCACCCCAGCAGCTCAGCCCAGCATTCCGGGCTCCCCAGCCCAGCCCACCGGGCTACCGAGCACATAGCACGGGGGCCCCCAGCACCACAGCCCGCCCGGCTCTCCATCAGAGCCTGTTAACACAGCTTCCCAGCAGACCCTGTCCACACGGCAGCCCAGCAGCTCAGCCCAGCACACCGGGCCCCGCAGCCCAGCTAACCGGGCTACCGAGCACAGCACACTGGGGCTCCCCAGCACAACAGCCCGCCTGGCTCTCCATCAGAGCCTTTTCACACCGCTTCCCAGCAGACCTTCTACACACGGCACCCCAGCAGCTCAGCCCAGCACACCGGGCTCCCCAGCCCAACTCACTGGGCCCCCAGCACAGCACAAGGGGCCCCCCAGCACCAGAGCCCGCCTGGCTCTCCATCAGAGCCTGTTCACACCGCTCCGCAGCAGAGCCTGTCTACACGGCTCCCCAGCACCACAGCCCAGCTCACCGGGCTCCCAAGCCCAGCTCACCTGGCTCTCCAGCACAGCACACGGGGCCCCCCAGCACCACAGCCCGCCTGGCTCTCCATCAGAGCCTGTTCATACAGCTCCCCAGCAGAGCCCGTCTACACGGCTCCCCAGCACCACAGCCCATCATACCGGGCTCCCCAGCCCAGCTCACCGGGCTCCACAGCACAACACACGCGGGCCCCACAGCACCACAGCCCGCCTGGCTCTCCAGCAGAGACTGTTCAAACCACTCCCCAGCAGAGCCTGTCCACACGGCTCCCCAGCTCCACAGCCCGCCTGGCTCTCCAGCAGAGCCTGTTCACACTGCTCCCCAGCAGAGCCTGTCTGCATGGCTCCCCAGCAGCAGAGCCCAGCTCACCGGGCTCCCCAGCACAGCACACGGGAGCCCCCAGCACCACGGCCCGCCTGGCTCTCCAGCAGAGCCTGTTCACACCGCTCCCCAGCAGAGCCTGTCGACACGGCTCCCCAGCACCACAGCCCAGCACATTGGGGTCCCCAGCCCACCTCACCGGTCCCCCCAACACATCACACGGGGGCGCCCAGCATCACAGGCCGCCTGGCTCTCCATCAGAGCCTGTTCACAAACCTCCGCAGCAGAGCCTGTCTACACAGATCCCCAGCACCACAGCCCAGCTTACCGGGCTCTCCAGCACTGCACACGGGGCCCCCCAGCACCACAGCCCGCCTGGCTCTCGAGCAGAGCCTGTTCAAACCACTCCCTCAGCAGAGCCTGTCCACACGGCTCCCCAGCACCACAGCCCAGCACACCGGGGTCCCCAGCCCAGTTCAACGGGCTCCCCAGCACAGCACACGGGGCCCCCCAGCACAGCACACGGGCCCCCCCAGCAAAGCACACGGGACTTCCCAGCACAACAGCCCGCCTGGCTCTCCATCAGAGCCTGTACAAAACTCTCCTCAGCAGTGCCTGTCCACACGGCTCCCCAGCACCACAGGCCAGCACACCGGGATCCCTAGCACAGCACACGGGGGCCCCCAGCACCACAGCCCGCCTGGCTCTCCATCAGAGCCTCTTCACACCTCTGCCCAGCAGAGCCTGTCTACACGGCTCCCCAGCACCACAGCCCAGCACACCGGGCACCCCAGCAATCCACAGCACACGGGTGCCCCCAGCACCACCGCCCGCCTGGCTCTCAATCAGAGCCTGTTCAACCCTCTCCCCAGCAGAGCCTGTCCACACAGCTCCCCAGCACCACAGCCCAGCACACCGGGCTCCTCAGCATAGCACACGGGGCCCACCAGCACCACAGCACGCCTGGCTCTCCATCAGAACCTGTTCAACCCTCTTCCCAGCAGAGCCTGTCCACACGGCTCCCCAGCACCACAGCCCAGCACACCGGGCTCCCCAGCCCAGTTCAACGGGCTCCCCAGCCCAGCACACCGGCCCCCCCAGCACAGCACATGGGGCTTCCCAGCACAAAAGCCTGCCCTGCTCTCCATCAGAGCCTGTTCAACCCTCTCCCCAGCAGAGCCTGTCCACACGGCTTCCCAGCACCATAGCCCAGCACACTGGGCTCCGAAGCCCAGCTCACTGGGCTCCCGAGTACAGCACACGGGGGCCCCAAGCACCACAGCCCGGCTGGATCTCCATCAGAGCCTGTTCACACCGCTCAACAGCAAAGCCTGTCTACACGGCTCCCCATCACCACAGCCCAGCACCCAGGCATCCCCAGCCCAGCTCACCGGGCTCCTGAGCACAGCTCACGGGGGCCCCCAGCACAACAGCCCGCCAGGCACTCCATCAGGGCCTGTTCAAACCACCCTCCAGCAGAGCCTGTCCACATGGGTCCCCAGCACCACAGCCCGCCTGGCTCTCCAGCAGAGCCTTTTCACACCGCTCCCCAGCAGAACCTGTTCACACGGCTCCCCAGCAGCACAGCCCAGCAAGCCGGGCTCCTCTGCCCAGCTCACCGGGCTCCACAGCACCAAAGCCCGCCTGGCTTTCCATCAGAGCCTGTTCAAACCACTCCCCAACAGAACCTTTAAACACGGCTCCCCAACACCACAGCCCAGCACACTGGGCACCCCAGAACAGAACACCGCGCCCCCCAGCACCACAGCCCGCCTTGCTCTCCATCAGAGACTGTTCACACCGCTCCCCAGAAGAGACTGTTCACACCGCTCCCCAGCACAGCCTGTCTACACGGCTCCCCAGCACCACAGCCCTGTTCACAGGGCTCCCCAGCACAGCACACGGGGCCCCCAAGCACCACAGCCCGGCTGGCTCTCCCTCAGAGCCTTTTCAAACCGCTCCCCTGCTGACCCTGTCCACACGGCTCACCAGCACCACAGATCAGCGCACCGGGCTCCCCAGCCCAGCTCAACGGGCTCCCCAGCACAGCACACGGGGTCCCCCAGCACCACAGCCCGGCTGGCTCTCCCTCAGAGCCTGTTCACACCGCTCCCCAGCAGAGCCCGTCTACACGGCCCCCCAGCACAACAGCCAGGCACACCGGGCTCCCCAGCCCAGCTCACCGGGCCCCCCAGCACAGCACACGGGGGCCCCCAGCACCACAGCCCGCCTGGCTCTCCATCAGAGCCTTTTCACACCGCTCCGCAGCAGAGCCTGTCTACACTGCTCCCCAGTACCACAGCCCAGCACACCGTACTCCCCGGCCAAGCTCACCGGGCTCCCCAGCACAGCACACGGGGCCCCCCAGCCCCACAGCCTGCCTGGCTCTCCATCAGAGCCATATCACAGAGCTCCGCAGCAGAGCCTGTCCACACGCCTCCCCAGCAGCACAGCCCAGCACACCGGGCTCCCCAGCCCAGCTCACCGGGATCCCCAGCAAAGCATACGGGGGCCCCCAACACCACAGCCCTCCTGGCTCTCCATCAGAGCCTGTTAAAACCTCTCCCCAGCAGAGACTGTCCGTTCGGCTCCCCAGCAGCACAGCCCTGCACACCGGGCTCCCTAGCCCAGCTAACAGGGCTCCCCAGCACAGCACATGGGGCACCCCAGCAGAACCTGTCTACACGGCTCCCCAGCACCACTGCCCAGCACACCGGGCTCACCAGCCAGGCTCAACGGGCTCCCCAGCATGGAACACGGGGTCCCCCAGCACCACATCCCGCCTGGCTCTCCATCAGAGCCTGTTCACAACGCTCCCCAGCAGAGCCTTTCGACACGGTTCCCCACCACCACAGCCCAGCACACCGGTCTCCCCAGCACCACAACCCTGCAAACGGGGCTCCCCAGCCCAGAACACCGGGCTCCCCAGCACAGCACACGGGGCCGCCCAGCACCACAGCCCTCCTGGCTCTCCATCAGAGCCTGTTCAAACCACTCCCCAGCAGAGCCTGTCCACACGGCTCTCCAGCAGCACAACCCAGCACACCGGGCTCCCCAGCCCAGCTCACCGGGCTCCCCAGCACAGCACACGGGGGCCCCCAGCACCACAGCCCGCCTTGCTCTCCATCAGAGCCTGTTCAACCCTCTCCCCAGCAGAGCATGTCCGCACGGCTTCCCGGCACCACAGCCCAGCACACTGGGCCCCGAAGCCCAGCTCACTGGGCTTCCAATTACAGCACACGGGGGCCCCAGCACCACAGCCCGGCTGGCTCTCCATCAGAGCCTGTTCACACCGCTCAACAGCACAGCCTGTCTACACGGCTCCCAGTCACCACAGCCCAGCACACAGGGATCCCCAGCCCAGCTCACCGGGCTCCTGAGCACAGCTCACGGGGGCCCCTATCACCACAGCCCGCCTGGCTCTCCATCAGGGCCTGTTCACACCCCTCCGCAGCACAGCCTGTCCACAGGGCTCCCCAGCACCACAGCCCGCCTGGCTCTCCATCAGAGCCTGTTCAACCCTCTCCCCAGCAGAGCCTGTCCACACGGCTCCCCAGCACCACAGCCCAGCACACCGGGCTCCCCAGACCAGCTCAACGGGATCCCCAGCACAGCACACGGGGCCCCCCAGCACAGCACACGGGCCCCCCCACCACAGCACACGGGGCTTCCCAGCACAACAGCCCGCCTGGCTCTCCATCAGAGCCCGCACAAAACTCTCCTCAGCAGAGCCGGTTCAAACCACTCCCCAGCAGAGCCTGTCCACACGGCTCCCCAGCACGACAGCCTAACACACCGGGCTCCCCAGCACAGCACACGGGGCCCCCCAGCACCACAGCCCGCCTGGCTCTGCATCACAGCCTGTTCACACCGCTCCCCAGCAGAGCCTGTCCACACGGCTCCCCAGCAGAAAAGCCCAGCATACCGGGCTCCCCAGCCCAGCTCACACGGGTCCCCAGCACAGAACACGGGGCCCCCCAGGACCACAGCCCGCCTGGGTCTCCAGCAGAGCCTGTTCAAACCACCCCCCAGCAGAGCCTGTCCACACAGCTCCCCAGCACCACAGCCCAGCACACCGTGCTCCCCAGCCCAGCAGACGGTACCCCCATCACCACAGCCCGAATGGCTCCCCAGCAGAGCCTGTCTACACGGCTCCCAAGCAGCACAGCCCAGCTCACCGGGATCCCCAGCACAGCTCACGGGGGCCCCCAGGACCACAGCCCGCCTGGCTCTCCATCAGGGCCTGTTCACACCCCTCCGCAGCAGAGCCTGTCTACACGGCTCCCCAGCACAAAAGCCCAGCACACCGGGTTCCCCAGCCCAGCTCACCGGGCTCCCCAGCACAGCACACGGGGCCCCCCAGCACCACAGCCTGCCTTGCTCTCCAGCAAAGCCTGTTCAAACCACTCCCCAGCAGAGCCTGTCCACGGGGCTCCCCAGCACCACAGCCCACCTGGCTCTCCAGCAGAGCCTCTTCACACCGCTCCCCAGCAGAGCCTGTCCACAAGGCTCTGCCAGCAGAGCCTGTCCACAAGGCTCCCCAGCAGCACAGCCCAGCACACCGGGCTCCCCAGCCCAGCTCAACGGGCTACCCAGCACAGCACACGGGGGCCCCCAGCACCACAGCCCGCCTGGGTCTCCATCAGAGCCTGTTCACACCGCTCCCCAGCAGAGCCTGTCCACACGGCTCCGCAGCACCACAGCCCAGCACACCGGGAACCCAATCACAGCACACGGGGCCCCCCAGCACCAAATCCCAACTGGCTCTCCAGCAGAGCCGGTTCAAACCACTCGCCAGCAGAGCCTTTCCCCACGGCTCCCCAGCAGCAGAGCCCATCACACCGGGCTCCCCGGCCCAGCCCACCGGGCTCCCCAGCACAGCATACGGGGCCCCCCAGCACAGCACACGGGGCCCCCCAGCACCACAGCCCGCCTGGCTCTCCAGCAGAGCCTGTTCAAGCCACTCCCCAGCAGAGCCTGTCCATACGGCTCCCCAGCACCACAGCCCAGCACACCGGGCTCCTCAACCCAGCTCGCCGGGCTCCCCAGCACAGCACAGGGGTGCCCCCAGCACAGCACACGGGGATTCCTCGCACCATAGCCCGCCTGGCTCTCCATCAGAGCCTGTTCAACCCTATCCCCAGCAGAGCATGTCCACACGGCTTCCCGGCATCACAGCCCAGCACACTGGGCTCCGAAGCCCAGCTCACTGGGCTCCCGAGTACAGCACACGGGAGCCAGCAGCACCACAGCCCGGCTGGCTCTCCATCAGAGCCTTTTCACACGGCTCAACAGCACAGCCTGTCTACACGGCTCCCAATCACCACAGCCCAGCACACCGGGCTCCCCAGCCCAGCTCAACGGGGTCCTCAGCACAGAACAAGGGGCCCCCCAGCACCAAGGCCCGCCTGGCTCTCCATCAGAGCCTGTTCACAGCGCTCCGCAGCAGAGCCAGTATACAAGGCTCCCCAGCACCACAGCCCAGCATACCGGGCTCCCCAGCCCAGCTCAACGGGGCCCCCCATCATCACAGCCCGCCTGGCTGTCCAGCAGAGCCTTTTCAAACCACTGCCCACCAGAGCCAGTCCACACGGCTCCCCAGTACCACAGTCCAGCACATGGGCTCCCCAGCCCAGCTCACCGGACTCCCCAGCACAGCACACGGGGGGCCCCAGCACCACAGCTCACCTGGCTCTCCATCAGAGCCTGTTTACACGGCTCCCCAGCAGAGCCTGTCCACACTGCTCCCCAGCACCACAGCCCAGCACACCGGGCTCCCCAGCCCAGATCACTGAGCTCCCCAGCCAAGCTCAAAGGGCTGCCCAGCACAGCACACGGGGCCCCACAGCACCACAGCCCGCCTGGCTGTCCAGCAGAGCCTTTTCAAACCACTCCGCAGCAGAGCCGGTCCACACGGCTCCCCAGCACCACAGCCCAACACACTGGGCTCCCGAGGCCAGCTCAACAGGCTCCCCATCACAGCACACGGGGCCCCCTAGCGCCACAGCCCGCCTGGCTGTCCAACAGAGCCTGTTCACACCACTCCCCAGCAAAGCCTGTCTACAAGGCTCCCCAGCACCACAGCACAACACAACGGGATCCCCAGCCCAGCTCACCGGGCCCCCCAGCACAGCACACGGGGGCCCTAAGCACCACAGCCCGCCTGGCTCTCCATCAGAGACTGTTCACACCACTCCGCAGCAGAGCCTGTCTACACGGCTCCCCAGCACCACAGCCCAGCACACCGGGCTCCCCAGCCCTGCTCATCGGGCTCCCAAGCACAGCACACGGGGGCCCCCAGCACAGCTCACCGGGCTCCACAGCACAGCACACGGGGCCCCCCAGCACCACAGCCCGCCTGGCTTTCCATCAGAACCTATTCACAACGCTCCCCAGTAGAGCCTCTCCACACGGCTCACCAGCACCACAGCCCAGCACACCGGGCTCCCCAGCCCAGCACACCGGGCTCCCCATCACAGCACACGGGGGCACCCAGCACCACAGCCCGCCTGGCTCTCCATCAGAGCCTGTTCACAGCGCTCCGCAGCAGAGCCAGTTTACAAGGCTCCCCAGCACCAGAGCCCAGCACACCGGGCTCCCCAGCCCAGCACACCGGGCTCCCCATCACAGCACACGGGGGCACCCACCACCACAGCCCGCCTGGCTCTCCATCAGAGCCTGTTCACAACGCTCACCAGCAGAGCCTGTCCACAAGGCTCCCCAGCACCACAGCCCAGCACACCGAAATCCCCAGCCCAGCTCACCGGGCTCCCCGGGACATCACACGGGGGCCCCCAGCACCACACCCCGCCTGGCTCTCCATGAGAGCCTGTTCACAAAGCTCCCCAGAAGAGCCTGTCTACACGGCTCCCCAGCAGCCCCTCACACCGCAGCACAGACCGCCTGGCTCTCCATCAGAGCCTGTTGACACCGCTCCCCAGCAGACGCTGTCCACACGGCACCCCAGCAGCTCAGCCCAGCACACAGGGGTCCGCAGCCCAGCTCACCGGGCTTCTGAGCACGGCACACGGGGCCACCCAGCACCACAGCCCGCCTGGCTCTCCATCAGAGCCTTTTCACACCGCTTCCCAGCAGACCCTGTCCACACGGCACCCCTGCAGCTCAGCCCAGCACACCGGGCCCCGCAGCGCAGCTTACCGGGCTACCGAGCACAGCACACTGGGGCCCCACAGCACCACAGCCCGCCTGGCTGTCCAGCAGAGCCTTTTCAAACCACTCCGCAGCAGACCCTGTACACACGGCACCCCAGCAGCTCAGCCCAGCACAC
>JAMOIN010000507.1:0-65681 GCA_024666655.1 Dascyllus trimaculatus
ACAGCTTCATCAATGATGGAAAGCTAACGCTAGGTTCTGCTGTCAGTTCACTGGAGGATGGTTCTGGTTCTGGTTCTGGTTCTTTCTAATGTGCAGCTCAACATTTGTGTTCCACAGTCAAAGGACTAAAGAGAGAAGAAGAAAGCAGACGTCAGCATGAAGATCCTCAGTGTGGATCAGTAGAAGATCAGCCTGATGGCTGCAGCTTAGTGTCACCACAACTTTACATCACATTCATCTCAGCACACAAACTAAACATGATGTCTGACCTCAGAGTCTTCAGGCTGCAGTCTGGACTCTCCACAAAACCACACAGATGTTTCACTCCTGGATCCTTCAGGTCGTTTCCATTCAGGACCAGATGTTCCAGATGGGAGGGGTTGGACTTCAGAGCTGAGACCAGAGAATCACAGCTGATCTCTGACAAACTGCAGCCAATCAATCTGAATAAAGAATAAAAGATGTGGATCAGATCAGTGATGATCCATCAGATGTGTTCTTCACCTGCAGGTCTGCCTTCATCTGTCTGCATGTGTCAGTGTGTTTGTGTGTTTAGGATCAATATCAGTGATCAGACATGATCAGTCAAATCACATTGAAGTGAACAAAGCAAAGAAATATTTCTGCTTCTCTCAGTAAACTTAGTCTCTTCTAACTGATCTGAGTTCAGAGGATCTTCTGGATCCACATGTGACTCTTCAGCTCTAATTACAAACATTCATTTCCTTCAACAACCAACAGGAACATTTTCTACACTTCCTGATACAAACACTCCACTTTGGTCTCAACAAACTGAATTTAGGACACAAACAGAAAATGTGGCCCAGAGTGGAGGGGCGTGGCTTGACTGCAATGGAGTAGGATGCAGATCACGAGAGCTCCCGTCGAGTTTCTGCTTTAAATAAGATATTTATGGTGCTTTCTACCTATTATAAGCTGTAAATGATCCCTGAACAACATCTGAAGCGGATGAGGATCCATTAAAGAGTACAGATGGCCGCAAACTTGAGAAAATATAAGTATACCGGAACTTCCGTCGCAAGGCCCAACACATCCTCGGAGCATATTGCTGCCAAGAGCCCAGATAAGGCGACCCCACCCCCACCGAAGCCGGATAAGATGGATATCTCTGGCCTCAAGTCCGAAATTATTCTGTCCCTCAAGACAGACATCGCTGCGGTGATCAAGTCAGAACTTAAAGGGGCGCTCACTGAAGATTTTGACTTTCAAAAACGAGTTGAAAGCGGTGAAGACGGAAATAATGAGCAACACCGCGGCGCTACGCTCTGAACTTGCCCAGGTAAAGGCCAGCGTCACGGAGGTGGAGGGGGGGTTATCGGCCTGGTCGGACGAGGTGACTACCCTCCAAAACACTGTGAGCGAGCTGAGAGCAGAAATGGAGGGACTTAAAAAGAATTATGACGACATGGAAGGACGAATGAGGAGGTGTATTATCAGAATTCATGGCGTCCCCGAGACTCCCGACTCCAGCTCCTCGGCTTCCGTCTCAAAGCTGCTAACCGAGATCCTACAGCTGGATAAGGAGCCGCTGGTGGACCGATCACACCGGGGCCTGGGACCGAAGAAACCCGGTGGAAAACCCCGTGTCATTGTAGCTAAGCTACATTACTACCAAGACTATGTGGAGATCCTGCGCCGCGCCCGCACCAAAGGCCCGCTCCGTTTCCACAGAGACCCAGTGGCCATCTTTCCTGACTACACGATGACCGTGGCGAGGGCCCGAGCTGCGTTCACGGAGGTGAAGAGGCTCCTACGCGGCCAAGAGGGAGTCCGCTACGGACTACTGTTTCCCGCCCGTCTCCGACTAACATTCAGAGGGGAAGATAAGGAATTCACTGATCCGGATGAAGCCATGGACTATGTGAGGAAAAATATAGTTTCTGCAACCATGGAAGCTGACCAGTGACTAGACTGAATGTGTATGCCCCCACGGAGGCCTGCGGGTAGGTGACATTCTGTGTGAAGGCTTTAAGTTCTTAGGTTGAAGTTATATTGTTTTTGATAAATTACTGAAACAAACTCAGGAAACGGGATCTGTTTTTTTCTCTCTCTCTCCTCCTACTGGTTAAAGTTCCGTTTACAGGCATTTATGTTAAATATATACATGTATGTATTTAGATTGCACTTTGGGGAAATGTTGAATGACAGAGTAATAGAGGCTCGACGGGAGATCGACCTGCTCAACTAACACATCCCCATTACAAGCACTAAAGGTGTGGATGTTCTGCTTAAGGGAGGGTACCATCATCATGTTCAGTTAGGTGATGAGGGGTGGGATTTAATCGGGGTTATTTTAAAGACTAAACTGTTTTGCCAGACACTAATATTCTTTATAATGTTTTTATGTTGTTGGGTTTCATGTATGACTCATTCCTTTGTAAAACTGTGCTATGGTGAATGCAAAAGATGGTAGATGTTATGATGGCTGTCCAGTGAACTTTATTAGTTGGAATGTTAAATCACTAAATCACCCTGTGAAATACAGGAAAATATTTGCACATTTAAAACGGTCCAAAATAGATATTGCATTTTTACAGGAAATGCATATTCGTGTAAGTGACAGATCACGACTCCATAGAGGCTGGGTAGGTCAGGTGTATCAGTCAAACCTACATTCTAAATCCAGGGGCGTTGCAATTATGATCAGTAAAAATGTATCATTTATGGCCACAGAAGTACATACCGACCCAGCTGGTCGATATGTCATAGTGGTTGGAAAACTCTATACACTCCCAGTTATCCTGGCCTGTATCTACGGGCCAAACGGGGATGACCCTAACTTTTTTACTAGTTTATTCTCCCATATGCCAAACATGGCAACGCACCATCTGATACTTGGAGGTGACACAAATTGTGTACTATCACCTTTTTTAGACCGGAGTATTTCCAAAAAGGCACCCCTATCAAAATCAGCTCATGCTATTCAATTGTTTCTGGAGACATATGGAGTTGTTGATGTATGGCGGTTTTACAATCCCACTTCTAGGGCGTATTCCTTCTACTCCCCAGTACACAAGACCTTTTCCCGTATTGATCATTTTTTTATTGACAAAAGGATCCTTCACTCAACAAAAAACTGTGACTATGGAGCAGTAGTCATCTCTGATCATGGCCCCTTGAGCATGAAACTACAAATTCCTAATATTAAACAGGGTCATCGTCAATGGCGTGTCAACCCCCTGCTGCTCTCTGAAGAGGAGTTCAATAATTTTATTCTTACTGAAATTAAAACTTTTCTTGATATTAATCAAACCCCAGGGATGCCAGTATCTATTGTATGGGAATCGTTAAAGGCGTATTTGAGAGGACAAGTTATCTCATACTGTGCAAATAAGAAGAGGACTACTAGCGAGTATATTACAAAATTAACAGATGAGATATTAAAACTAGATATGTTATACAGCCACTCCCCTACTGCTGATCTAATGAAAAGGCGCATGTCACTGCAAACAGAGTTCAATCTTCAATCCACCAAACAGGCTGAATATCTAATCTCTAAATTAAGACACACTCACTATGAGCACGGTGAAAAAGCTACACGAATACTTGCTAACCAACTTCGCCAAAGAGCCGCCAACCAGACAATTACTGCAATTAATGATGAAAAAGACTTAAAACGCACTGACAATGAAAAAATGAACTCTTGTTTCAGGAAGTTTTACCACGCATTATATACTTCAGAAGTGTCCTCCAATTCGACCTCATTACAAGATTTCTTTAAACCCCTTAAAATACCTTCCATAGATGCAGGTCTTGTACAGGAGCTTGAAAAAGATTTTTCAGTTTTGGAAGTAGCCTCTGCGATAAGTGCCATGCAGACAGGTAAATCCCCAGGTCCCGATGGATTTCCAGCAGAATTTTTCAAGTTTTCAGTTCAACTGTCCCCTCTGTTGCTAGCTGTATTCAAAGAATCTTCAACCTCAAATTCATTACCCCCAACCATGCGACAGGCAGTAATATCACTCATACCAAAGCAAGGCAAAAACCCGCTGAACTGTAGCTCTTATCGCCCTATTTCACTCTTAAACACAGATGCCAAAATCTATGCAAAAATACTAGCAGGCCGTCTTGAGAAGGTAATTCCAACCATTGTTTCATCTGACCAGACAGGGTTTATAAAGAATCGACATTCCTTTTTCAATATAAGACGTTTACTTAATATACTTTACTGCCCCCCTCCTACTGAATCATCAACCACAGAGGTAATACTCTCATTGGACGCTGAAAAAGCGTTTGATCGGGTGGAGTGGAATTATCTTTTCAAAACTTTGGAAGCTTTCAAATTTGGTCCCAAATTCATATCTTTTGTCAAAACTTTATACACTCTCCCAGTCGCAGCAGTACGCACTAATAACAATTTATCCAATTACTTTGAACTTCACCGAGGTACAAGGCAAGGATGCCCCCTCTCTCCTCTTCTTTTTGCTATTGCGGTTGAACCTTTTGCATTGGCCTTAAGACAAAGTTCTCTCGTCAAAGGTATTCACCGGGAGGGGGGGGGGGTTTGAGCATAAAGCCTCTTTATACGCAGATGATATGTTATTGTTTATATTGGACCCCCTCTTGAGTCTTCCTGAACTGTTATCTTTACTGGACAGGTTTGGAGGGATATCTGGCTTTAAAGTTAATCTAGAAAAGGGTGAGCTTCTGCCCATAACCTCTATTGATAAAACACAATTTGGCTCACTCCCATTCAAAGTAAGTCCAAAAAGATTTAAATATCTCGGAATATGGATCACACTTGACCAAAAAGACCTCTATAAGGCTAATTACCAACCACTCTTAGATAATCTTAAACGTGACCTGGAGCGCTGGGATCCCCTACCGCTCTCCTTGGGTGGTATGATCAACACAATTAAGATGAATGTCCTCCCCAAATTTCTATATATATTTCAAAACCTCCCACTCTTTCTAACTAAATCATTTTTTCTAAACCTGAATAGTCTAATATCGTCCTTTATTTGGCATAAAAAATGACCCAGAATTAATGAAAAGGTGTTGCAGCGGCCCCGCACAATGGGAGGTATGGCCTTGCCAAGTTTTATGTATTATTATTGGGCTGCTAATATTAGAATACTATTGTACTGGATGAGGCATGAATATAGGGGTTCTGATTGGTTAGGACTGGAATTTACATCTATAAAATCCACATCGCTTGCAGCTTTACTGTGTTCAAAATTGCCATTTACACAACCCATCTCAGCTTTTACCGCCAACCCAGTTATCATACACTCAGTCAAAATTTGGAACCAATTCAAGCGCTCTTTTAATATTACTAACCTCCCACATGCCACGCCAGTGACGAGGAATCACATGTTTACCCCATCGATTATGGATGAAGCATTTGACATATGGTCAAGAAGTGGAATACGTTCTTTATATGATTTATACAATAAAGATGGATTCTGCTCTTTTGAGGAGTTATTACTAAAATTCAAACTTCATAAATCACACTTCTACAGGTATCTGCAAATACGTAACTTTACTGCCTCTAACTGTAGTTACTTTCCCAAGTGCCCTCCTCTGACTCTGCTGGACTCAGTTTTTAAGCATGAGCCACATTCTAAACAGATCATCAGCAAAATCTACACACTGCTCAATGCTCAAAGTCCTAACAGCCTGGACGCTCTAAAAAATAAATGGGAAGGGGACTTTGGTGAGGAGCTTCCAGAAGAAGTTTGGCAAAAAATTATAGAACGTATCCACTCATCCTCAGTTTGTCTTCGACACTCTGTGATACAGTTTAAAGTGGTACATAGGCTTCACTGGACCAAGGATAAACTGGCTAAGATTAAACAGGACATTGACCCAACCTGTGACCGATGCAAGCTCTCTCCAGCAACTTTGATGCATATGTTTTGGACATGTCCTAAGTTGTATAGATTCTGGCAATCCATCTTCGAGGCTTTCTCTGTGATATGTGGAAATAAGATTAAACCAACCCCACTGATCTCGATGTTTGGGGTGGCTCCACTAGATACCCCTCTCTCCACGCCACATAAGAATATGATTGCTTTTTGCTCTTTGTTGGCCAGGAGACTTATCTTGTCTAAATGGAAGGACAACCTACCCCCAACATTTGGTCACTGGGTCAGAGAAGTCATGAGTCACATCCACTTAGAAAAAATTAGATACACAATTAAAGGGAAAACTAGAGAATTTAACATCATCTGGCAGCCATTTCTGTTATTTGTAGAAACCTTGGCTGCGAACAAGATGACATCATGACATGTAACCCATCATTATAATTTTATGTTAATATTATTATTATTCACTTTTTTTTAATGTAACTATAACATTTTATTTATCTTCAATCTGTTCACTGTCTCTATTTGAATTTACCTGGTATTGTTTTTATCATCTATGTACTTTCCTTTCTCTTTCTTTTATTGAACATTATCTATATGCATTTCGACATGTGAATATGTGAAATTTTTATTTATTTTTTATTTTTAACTTAGTTGTTTGCTTGATTATTACCTTTGTATGTCTGGCTTTATGTAGATTTAATTGTTAAACCTGACTTGAAGGGAGGGTTGGGGCGGAAGGGGTTGATTCTGATTTTTCATGTTATTGCTTTGAAAATCAAAATAATAAAAAGACCTTGTTTAAAAAAGAAAATGTGGCCCAGAGCAGATTTACAGCTTCATGGATGGAAGTTCTGTTGGAACATAGATGAGCTTCAGTCGTCAGTCTAAAGGGCATTTTTGCCGTTTTTGCCATTTTTGACTGCTTTTGAGTTTATCTTTATATTTCACCTTAGAAACTGATTATCTGGCTCTGCTTGATGTCTTTTTTTTTCAGCACAACCTCACCTATGTGACTGTACAGTTATTTATTCATTTTTTATATAAAGTATGAACACACTGTACCTAAAATTCCAGAAAAATACAAAATGCGAGTAGGAAAAAGTTAGATTTTTCACTGTGGACACCCAAAAACATGTGGAATAAAACATTTTTCTAACTTAGAATGCTAATATAAATAGTAAACTTCAAAAAACAGTGTAAAAATTTTACAAACAGCACAGTTATACACACTGTTTGCACAAAAATACAGAAAATTCCCAGGCGCTTTTGTACAGTTTTTCTACAGCTACTTCCAAAACCATCAGGTGTTATAATAAGACTGTACAGGAATTATTTATTCCACTCCAAACATCAGCGGAGTGGCTCAAATAATCAGTGACTTTGGCCTCACAGGGTTTCAAAAGGCCAAATCCTCCTTCTCTGTCCCCCACTCTGCCCCCCCTCTCCTCACAGCAGAGAGAGGAGGGGCTGATCCCCCGCAGTACAGTACAGGCTGAGTGGGGGAGGGAGCCTGCAGACACAGCGGCTGCAGCTCTGATCTGCACTTCTCACTTCTAAAGTCACATCTAAGGCACAGAAAGACACAATAAACACGACAGATCTGTGAGATTTAGCGCGTTTGGATCACACCGTTAGTGTTCAGCGTTTAGCGGTCAGTGTGCATTTGTTGGAGGTCCAGGTCCAACCTGAACCTGGACCTCCAGCGTACACTGGGGCGGTTTGCAGCCGAGTGCGAAGCGACTGGGATGAGGATCAGCACCTCCAAATCTGAGGCCATGGTTCTCAACCGGAAAAAGGTGGCTTGCCCTCTCCGGGTCGGTGGAGAGATCCTGCCCCAAGTGGAGGAGTTTAAGTATCTCTGGGTCTTGTTCCAGAGTGAGGGGAGGATGGAGCGTGAGATTGACAGGAGGATCGGTGCAGCGTCTGCAGTCATGCGGTCGCTGAATCGGTCCGTCGTGGTGAAGAAGGAGCTAAGCCAAAAGGTGAGGCTCTGTATTTACCGGTCAATCTATGTTCCTACTCTCACCTATGGTCATGAGCTTTGGGTCATGACCGAAAGAACGAGATCCCGGATTCAAGCGGCTGAAATGAGTTTCCTATGCAGGGTGGCTGGGTGCACCCTTCAAGATCGGGTGAGGAGCTCGGTCACCAGGGAGGAGCTCGGAGTAGAGCCGCTACTTCTCCACATCCAGAGGAGTCAGTTGAGGTGGTTTGGACATCTGTTCTGGATGCCTCCTGGACGCCTCCCTGGGGAGGTGTTCCGGGCATGTCCCACGGGGAGGAGGCCTCGGGGTAGACCTAGGACACCCTGGAGGGACTATGTCTCTCAGCTGGCCTGGGAACACCTCGGGGTCCCACCGGAAGAACTGGAGGAGGTGTCTGGGGCGAGGGAAGTCTGGGCCTCTCTGCTTAGACTGTTGCCTCCGCGACCCGGCCCCGGATAAGCGGAAGACAATGGATGGATGGATGGATGGATGTGCATTTGTTTTGTGCGTCTTTCTGCGATCCTTCTCTACTCCCACTTTCTGCCTAGCAACAACAATAGAATTTTGGGATTGGCTGACGTGGCATGCTCCATAAAAAGACGCACCGAACGGGGGATAAAGTACAGGGTTTATTATTTGTCCTAACTCTGGTTTTACTTGGCTGATTGACACCATTCAAAGCCTGGTAGATAGTTTGAAGCCTGCAGATTCACCACAGAGCGGCTGGATGTCCAGCTCGTCTCGCTGCTTTGTCACCGGAGCACATAAACACGGTCCAAATGCAGACGAAACGTGCGAAAAACTGCTGTGTTTATTATTTGTCATAACTCTGGTTTTACTTGGCTGAAAACACCATTCAAAGACTGGTAGATAGTTTGAAGTCCGCAGTAGACACGGATTTAAATGCCGAGGCAGCTGAGCTCCGCCTGACTACGCATGTCTATGCTATGTCATAGCATGTGTGGGCGTGTCCATTTACACGCGGCGCCGCGGGCATAGACCCCAGAGCGTTAAACACACATCAGATCTACAACAGTAACAGACAGTCAGTGAACTGACCTCAGAGTCTTCAGGCTGCAGTCTGGACTCTTCAGAAAACCACACAGATGTTTCACTCCTGGATCCTTCAGGTTGTTGGAGCTCAGGTCCAGATGTTCCAGATGGGAGGGGTTGGACTTCAGAGCTGAGACCAGAGAATCACAGCTGATCTCTGACAACCTGCATTCCTCCAATCTGAATAAAGAATAAAAGATGTGAGTTGAGGAGACAGAGTTCCTTGTTGAAACCATCCAGAGGTCCATCATGTGTTCAGAGCTGAAGAAGCTTCACAATGTACAAGTTGATCAAATGGAAACTCCAAACAGCTGAAGCCAACAGGAAGCAGCTTCCAACAGTCCAACAGAACCAGAGAAGAAGAGCTCTCATTCATATTAATGACAACATGCTGCTGCTCCAATCAACACGGAGTGACTTCAGCTCTGAAACTCTGCAGCTCCACCAGCGGCTCCATCCATACAAACTGATGCTGAGCAGCAAACACCAGGAAAAACACTCGGACATTTATTTCACTTCCTGCTCAGAGTCACAGAAACACACAGGAAGGAAACCAGGACAAGACCAGGCTCCAGACTCTAGAAGACCTTCATGTTCTGGAACCATGGACACATTTCAACCAGGACTCTGGTGCTGCTGGATTTGTATGGAGCTAAAACAGAGACAGTGCAGGTTGTCATTGAAAACACAACTTTGAACCACTGGAGAAAAACTTTGAGCAGAAAAAATGTCTTTAAAAGAAGCAACATGAAGAAAAACCTGAAGATTATGATTTAAAGTCACGTTAAAGGACTTCCAGTGGCTCCATGTGGTAGTAGATGGGAAATGTTGCTCTCCAATAAGACAACTAATAACCGACCAGTGTTTTTAATCACTGACGGCAGAAACCAAACCAAAGTAAAGCTCAATAGTTAGAGAAAGTCAATGAGGACAGACGGAGAAAAGGGGAGAGCTAACAAGAAGGACAGCATGAATATAAGATGTAGTGAGTCCACGAGGGGAGCAACGCCAGCCGCCACAGTGAGCAGGATTCAGTCATTGTAGTGGAGTGGTGTCCACTCAGACAAGAACACTTGGAAGCAGTGAACAGAAGGAAGAAGGCCTTGACCAGACTGGAGACTCATGTGGAAGAAGTGGAGGAGAGAAGTGCCTGGCTGGAGAAACACAGCGTAGACATGGAGAGAAAGCCAGCAGAGATGGAAGACAAGGCCAAGCAGTGAGAAAGGTCAGTGGCCTTTCTCCTCCACCAAGAGGCTCAACTAGAGGCCAAGTGCAGCCATTTAGGAGCAAGGTCAGGAGACACAACATCAGGATAGATGGGAGAAAAACGCCACCGCTGGATTCATCCAGGAGTTTATTCACACACAACTACAAGTCCCAGACCACATGGACATACGTAGTGAAAGAGCTCAGCGCTCCCTGGTGGCCAAACCCAAGGACAACACCACACCGCCACGGGCACTTACTGTTGGCCTCCTGGACTATCAGCTGAAGGAAGACGTCAGTCAGAAAGCATGGAAACCAGAGACTACATAGGAGGAACGGGCCTCCTACTTCAAGCAAGAATACACCACGGAGGTGCAGAGGAAGAGGAAACCAGAGCAGGACGTAGTAAAAGCACTAAAGGAGAAGAAGGTTCAAGCACAGCCTCCTTATCCTGCACAGCTCAGAGGCTTTCTGGACTCTGGGACCAAGACTTTGGCTTCACTACTGGAGGCTGCGCCGCTGTTCAAAGAGACGCCATCAAAAAGATGAAAGAGCAACTTAGGAAACACCTGAGAAGCTGCAGGTGTGCTGTTCACCAGAGAGAAGCTGCCTCATGTCTCTGCCTCTGGGACTTCTGGGGCTCATGTTCTTCTCTTATAGTGTCCTTCTAAAGGAGATGCTAACGCTCATTGTTGCTCTGCTGTTTTCTACACTTGTTTTTTCACACAGGTGCACAGTTGAAAGCTTTGAAATCAAACAGGATCAATCAGCTCCATCTAATCTCTAGTGCTTCAATCCATTCAAATATTTAATGCTGATTCATCTCATGAATGTCAGAGTTAACTCCTGATTCATCACATATTAATCCCACATTTATATCTGTTCTAAATGTCCCTTCAATGATCATTTTATACTCTTATCTCCATGGTCGCCTGGTTTAGACGAGGAGGAGGAGAATTCCCATCAGCTGTGTGTTTGACCATCAGCTGGTGTTTCAGACTGGATGTGCTCCGATGAGAACTCAGTTCACTCTGACAACACACAGATAACTTGGGTCCTGTCAGTCGTAGGGCTGGACCCCAACATCTGGATATCCCAATATTCAGTCGCTGTGGTGGCATCCTGATCATCATTTTATCACGCTCAATGTTAATCCATGAATCAGTACCTTCTCTTAGGAACAGATGAACAGACAGTCCAGTGTGGAGGGAGTTTAACACTGTAACACCCCGTCCATCACCTCAGGATACAGCAGGACGTCTGAGTGCTGCTGGAGGGGATGTGGACTAGTCGGGGGGGGGTTACACTGGTTTGTTAGGACTGGCCAACAGTTGTATACTTGAGGACAAATGTCCAAAAGAGATGAGTCAGATTGTGGACATCAGTGTGATCCTGGAGCCTCCACTCTATATTTTAGGTGTAGCCTCTGACACCAGCATGGACACAGACCTGAGGCCTTCGCTCACAACTTGGTTATTAACAGCAAAGAAAGCAGCAACAGCATCCTGGCTGAAACCACGGCCTCCCAACTAAACCCAGTGGAGACAGACATGAAGACATGTCCTCATCATAGAGACCACAGCAGGTACAGCTGAGAACCAACACATGTGATGTAGAATGGAGCCCAGGGATACAGGTACCGCCTGGCTCTAGTCACCTCTTAGTGGTTCATCTTTCATTTCATTAAATCTACTCATTTATTCAACTTTAAATGCACTTGTCTGTGGCGCAGCAAATGACCTATATGTTAGCAGAAGCTGTTAATGAAGGAAAAGGACTGAGAAAAGATGTGAAGGCTGCCGTGTGTGTGGTTACAGGCATGTAGGTGAGTCTGTGTTATCTAAGGTAGGTAGGAAGGAAAGGGTGTGGGTCCTCATGTGGATATGGATGTGTAGTGGTCTGGTCAGATGGCACGCTAGGATGTCAGGAGAAAATGAGATGGAACTGAAAAGCATCTCCTAAGTTGGATGTTTTATCTGTGTATTGAAATAAATCAGTCAAACTAAATCAATAAAACCACATTAGAAACCTTAAAAAGCCAAACTGTTGTTTCAGTGACGACCTGTTCTGTCTGGTTTAGCTCCATATGACAGCTTCATCAATGATGGAAAGCTAACGCTAGGTTCTGCTGTCAGTTCACTGGAGGATGGTTCTGGTTCTGGTTCTGGTTCTGGTTCTTTCTAATGTGCAGCTCAACATTTGTGTTCCACAGTCAAAGGACTAAAGAGAGAAGAAGAAAGCAGACGTCAGCATGAAGATCCTCAGTGTGGATCAGTAGAAGATCAGCCTGATGGCTGCAGCTTAGTGTCACCACAACTTTACATCACATTCATCTCAGCACACAAACTAAACATGATGTCTGACCTCAGAGTCTTCAGGCTGCAGTCTGGACTCTCCACAAAACCACACAGATGTTTCACTCCTGGATCATACAGGTCGTTGGAGCTCAGGTCCAGATGTTCCAGATGGGAGGGGTTGGACTTCAGAGCTGAGGCCAGAGAATCACAGCTGATCTCTGACAAACTGCAGTTCTCCAATCTGAATAAAGAATAAAAGATGTGGATCAGATCAGTGATGATCCATCAGATGTGTCTCTCTGAGTTCCTGAGGCTCCACTGCAGCACAAACACTGTGGAAACACAAACATCCTGACTGGATGTGTGGAAGTCAGACTGCTGAAGCCTCACATCACTTTCACATCAGCTTTACATTCAGACACACAGCAGGACTGTGGATTCTGTCCTCCATCTTGGATCCCTGCAGTCAGCTGATCAGGACATTTATTCACAGACGCTTCAACAAACTAAAATGTCTTCAGACTCTTTTCACAAACATCCTCAACATTTATCAAAGCAAACCTAAAACTTCAGTCAACAATGTGAAGAGAATAAATTCACCAACAGTCAGTGAACTGACCTGAGAGTCTCCAGTTTACAGTTTGGACTCTTCAGTCCATCACAAAGATGCTTCACTCCTGAATCCTTCAGGCCTTTGTTTCCACTCAGGTCCAGTTCAGTCAGATGGGAGGGGTTGGACTTCAGAGCTGAGGCCACGACTTCACAGTGAATCTCTGAGAGTCCACATCTAGAAAGTCTGTCATGACACATAAATGATAGAACATGTTGTGATGAGAGACGACACTTCCTGCTTCCTGCTGAGAACATTCAGAGTTTCTACTGAGACTCAGGATGTTGGGACTGAGTTGAGCTCAGTCAACAGTTCCAGTACAAAGATGATGATGTCTCTGCTGTGGACCTGCTGCTGTCAGCTTCACCTCCATCCCTGAACATCTACAGTCTGCTGTCAAACGCTACACAATGGAACTGATCCTGGACAACATCACACCTGGACACCAGTAAAGATCAACACCAGGACATATTGTGATGTGATGACAGACGACTGGCTCAACTTTGGTCCTCAACCTTCTTTTGGAGCTTCTGAAAAACTTGTTCAACACTTTTTATCTGTTCACTTTCTGCAATAAACAACAACAAAAATCCAACAGCTGAGGCCTGAAAAAACAGATGTCAGTGAGCCAAGGCAGGAGGATCCAGGTACAAAGCTCCTGTTTCCATAAAGCTTCACTCAGAGAACTAAAGACGTGATTGTTAAGAGTCCAGAGAGCTACAGCAGTCCCATTCTTCCCAGTATTGATCCCCCTTCTCTTTCTGGAGTCCCACTGAGGATGTCATCTTCTCCACTGAGCTCATGGACCTGATTATATGAAGAAGAAGGGCAGTGGTGGGGGTGTCCTCTGAAGCAGCACTGTGTTCTGGCTTTCTAGCCTGCAGCCATAAATATCTTTGTCCTACCAGAGGCTATTTGTCTCTTTGACACAGATCACTGGGGATTTTTCCCAGATAGAGGAAAGGAAAAGACAAATGTGGTTTGATTGTTGTTCATTGAAGTCAGACCCTGATGTAGTTTGTCTACAGAGGCTTTAGAATGTTCTGAATTGTACGCATCAATAAGTATCTGTGTTCTTCTTCAGGGTTCAACTCAATCAGTGCTCCCTATTTCCTGGAAAAACAAGAGGCCCATCTGTAAGTACCGCTAAAAGTCCTCTTTGTCCAACTCAAATGATTGGCATCAACCCTTACAAGTATTAATGATCAATCAGAACATGTCAGAAACAAGTTCTGAGTGTTTGAAAGGTAGAAACTGAACATTACATGGAGCACTGATGACAAAGAACAATACAGTTTAATTCAATACAAACTAGAATCATCTGAAATAAAAGCTCAGAAGTCAAACTGATTAAATCCATCTGACATCAGGGACATCAATAATCCATCAATCATTTGTGTCAGAGCTCAGAAATGTTGGTTCATCATCCAGATGTGATGTTAAACTCTACAGAGTGAAATCATCACATTAAAGCTGTTGGTCTGGTCAGAAGACTGATCTCAGAACCTCCTCATGTCATCACAACTTCACTGCCTCCACATCAGAACCTCTACAGTTCTTCATGTGTCTCAGCAGATCTGCATGTTTCCTCCATCAGCCAAAGGAAGAACCACAAGAACAAACTGTTCATGGATTGATCAGCTTCAAACACCACAACATCAAACATCTACTTCTCCACAGCGTTTGAAGCAGCTCAAGAACATCTGAGACTGAACTCAGCTGACATGAAGTTTGAAATAAACCAGTGGAGCTCTGAGAATAATGACATGTTCTGGAGAGAACATCTGGAGAACTGAACCACTGATCTACTGACTGATCATGTTCATCACATCTGGACTCACCGAGCCTTTCTGCAGTTCCTCACAGCTGGAATCAGTCTCCGTCGTCCCACATCTGTTGTGTTGTACTTCTTCAGGTCCAACTCATCCAGAACCTCCTCTGACATCTGCAGCATGTAGGCCAGAGCTGAGCACTGGATCTCAGAGAGTTCCTTCTTTAATCTGTTCTTTGACTGCAGGAACTCTTGGATCTCCTGATGTACTGAGAGATCCTTCATCTCAATCAGACAGTGGAAGATGTTGATGCTTCTGTCTGGAGACGTTTCATCACTGTTCATCTTCTTCAGGTTCTTGATGACTCTCTGGATCTTTCCTGGACGGTTCTTTGTCCGACCCAGCAGACCTCTTACGAGTCCCCGGATCATTCCTGGACGGTTCTGTGTCCGACCCAGCAGACCTCCTAAGAGTCTCTGGTTGGACTCCACAGAGAGGCCATGAAGGAAGCGAACAAACAGGTCCAGGTGACCATTTCTACTGCTGAGGGATTTAATCATGACTCTGTTCAGGAAAACATCCAGGGATGAGATGTCAGCATCATCCTCATCATAACTATATTCATTCTGCTTCTCTTCTCCCAGGAACTTCTCCAGCTCCTCAGTGTTCCTGTTGGTGTGACAGTGGAACATGTAGACTGCAGCCAGGAACTCCTGAATGCTCAGATGAACAAAGCAGTAGACTGGTTTCTGGAACATCACACACTCTCTTCTGAAGATCTGTGTACAGACTCCTGAGAACACCGAGGCCTCTGTCACATCCAGACCACACTGCTCCAGGTCTTCTTGGTAGAACATGATGTTTCCTTTGTCCAGATGTTCAAAGGCCAGCCTCCCCAGCCTCAGGAGAACTTCCCTGTCGGCCTCCGTCAGCTCCTGTGGACTGGTCTCATGTCCCTCATGGTACTTGAACTTCTTCCTGTGTGTCTGAACCAGCAGGAAGTGTGAGAACATGTCGGTCAGGGTCTTGGGCAGTTCTCCTCTCTGCTCTGTGCTCAACATGTGCTCCAGAACTGCAGCAGTGATCCAGCAGAACACTGGGAGTCCACACATGATGTGGAGGTTCCTGGATGTCTTCACGTGGGAGATGATTCTTCTGGACAGCTCTTCATCTCTGAACCTCCTCCTGAAGTACTCCTCCTTCTGGTGGTCGGTGAAGCCTCGTACTTCTGTCAACCTGTCCACATGTTCAGGAGGGATCTGATTGGCTGCCGCAGGGCGGGAAGTGATCCAGACCAGAGCCGAGGGAAGCAGATTCCCCTGGATGAGGTTTGTCAGCAGGACGTCCAGTGATGACTTGTGGCTGACGTCAGACACAACCTCCCTGTTGGTGAAGTCCAGTGAAAGTCTGCTTTCATCCAGACCGTCAAAGATGAACAACAGTTTCCAGACAGCCAGCTTCTCTGCTGTCACCTTCTGTAATGCTGGATGGAAGACATGGAGCAGCGTCAGAAGACTGTGCTGCTCATCTCTGATCAGGTTCAGCTCCCTGAACGGAAGCACAACCACCACACTGACATCTTGGTTTTCTCGGCCCTCTGCCCAGTCCAGACTGAACTTCCTCACTGAGAAGGTTTTTCCCACGCCAGCCACGCCGTTGGTCAGGACCACTCTGATGGCTGTCTGCTGCTCAGGGAAGGCTTTGAAGATGTCCTGGCACTTGATGGGAGTGTCATGGAGGCTCTTCTTGGAAGCCGTCTCCAGCTGCCTCACCTCATGTTGGCTATCAGCCTCTCCACTGTGTCCCTCTGTGATGTACAGCTCAGTGTAGACCCTGTTGAGGAGGGTTCCACCTCCTGTTTCATCACTTCCTTCAGTCACATGTTCACATCTCCTCCTCACACTCATCTTATGTTCCTGCAGAACCTCCTCCAGACCAGCATCTGCTCACAGACCACACAAACAAACACACCAACCTTTCATGTCTGGACAACACAACACAACAACAAGGTCACTTTTCACACATCAGTCCATCAGCACATGTTCAGTCTTACTTTGTCCACAGCTGCTCTGACTGGATGTCTCCAGTCCAGCTCTGCTTCTGGGTCTTTCTCCACACTGGAGACAGGAGGAGTGTCCTGATGGAGCAGACTGGTCCCAGTATGAGGTGATGCACTGTCTGCACAACCAGTGTCCACAGCTGGTAGAGACTGGATCCTTCAGGACGTCCTGACATGAAGCACAGCAGGACGGCTGCTCCTCCTCAGAAGCTCCCCTCCTCTTCATCACTCTGTCAACACATTGATTCATCACTCAGATCATCTGGAGAACAACATCCACATGTGACCAACAGTGAAGCTCAGATGCTCCCAGAGAACAGTCAGAGTGAGGCTACTGTTCTGTCTGAGTCCAGCTGCTTCCTTTATTACTAACTCCACTCACTTCTTTCCTACCAGCTGTCTGATTCCACTCTGACTGATCTGCCTGCAGTTTGCTGTTAATACAAACTCAACCCTTTGAGCAGCAGCTTCACAGTAACAGCCTTCCATCACAGACAGCTGCTCCTGGTCTTCACTCTTCTACCGTCACTCTGCTTCACTTTCAACTCACAGTACAAATGATGTTAAACTGTGTGAGAGCAGCAGCCTCAGACTCACAGTGTTCAGCTTTCATTTCAAACATGTGGATCATGAGAACCAGGAACCCACCAAGACCAACCCCAACATCAAGCACACATGTGGAGAACACTCTGTCTCACTCTGACAGTCTTTACGGGGACGTCAACATTGGGCTGAACATGTTTGAATACTGAGTGGAAACAGAGAACCAGAGGTTCTCAGGTGTTCTACCACAGAAACACCATCAGAACTTCTGGTTCTAAAACCCAGACCAGGATCCATCTCAGTCTGGAAGAGTTCTGCATTCTGACCACTGTGTGACTGTTTCAGCAGAGCATCTTCCTCCATCCTAAACCATCATCTTCATCAGGTCATCTGAATCCTATTTAAAACTGCTGGTGAAGGATAAAGGTAAATATGATAAGATAATAATTCACGTCGGCGGTAATGACGTCCGATTGAGACAATCGGAGGTCACTAAAATTAATGTTGAGTCGATGTGTGAATTCGCCAAAACAATGTCCGACACTGTAATTTCCTCTGGACCCCTGCCCAATTTGATCAATGATGACATGTTTAGCCGCATGTCATCATTCAACCGCTGGCTGTCGAGGTGGTTTCCAGCAAACAATGTGGGCTTAATAGATAATTGGCAAAGTTTCTGGGGAAAACGTGGATTTATTAGAAAACCAAACCCCTGACGTTCCAGAGGTGAGACCAGGAAGCAGAGTTTCAGTCCTACACGCTTCTCTGCTGCTTCCATACGGCTCTCACCCTCTTCCTTTCCTATAGAGACTGTGTCTGTCCCCCGACCACCCAGATTCTATAAGACTAAAAGGAACAATAGAAGGGCTGTTCATAATAACCTCATCCAAATTAATACAAATTTATTAAAACCAAAAAGAAGGACAATTAAATGTGGATTATTAAATATTAGATCTCTTTTAGTTAATGATCTGATAACAGATCACCACATTGATTTAATGTGTCTCACTGAAACCTGGCTGCAGCATGAAGATTATGTCAGTCTAAATGAATCAAACCCCCCCAAGTCATATTAATGTTCATATACCTAGAAGCTCAGGCAGAGGGGGAGGAGTGGCAGCAATCTTCCACTCAAACTTATTAATCAATCAGAGACCAAAGCCTATCTATAATTCATTTGAAAGTCTTAGTCTTAGCCTCACACACCTGAACTGGAAAACACAGAAACCAGTTCTGCTAGTTGTTGTCTATCGGCCACCAGCCCCTTACTCTGAGTTTCTGTCTGAATTCTCAGAGTTCTGCTGATTTAGTCTCAGTCCAGATAAAGTCATTATAGTGGGTGACTTTAATATTCATGTAGATGATGAGAATGACAGCCTTAACTCTGCATTTAGTGACTGTTAGACTCAGTTGGTTTTTATCTAAACGTTAATAAACCAACTCACTGTTTTAATCATACCCTTGATCTTGTTTTGACATATGGCATAGAAATTGAACATCTTATTGTTTTTCACCAAAATTCAATTTTGTCTGATCATTTTTTTATTAACATTTGAATTTACAATAATGGACTATGGAGCACTTACCAAAAAATTCCATTACAGCAGATGTTTATCTGATACTGCAGTAGCTACATTTAAGGAAATGATTCCATCATTATTGACTTCAATGCCAACACAATAGAGAGTAACTCCTCTAGTGTTAGTCCCACACAGGTGGACAATCTGGTTGATGCTACGGCAGCTTTACTGCCAACATCACTTGATACTGTTGCCCCTCTGAAAAAGAAGGCAATACATTATAATAAAATAGCTCCATGGTTTAATGAACAACTGCGCATTTTAAAGCAGAGTTCAAGGAGACTGGAAAGGCAATGGCGTTCTACAAATTCAGAAAAATTCCATCTGGCCTGGAAGGATAGTTTTACTGGCTGCATATAAAAAAGCGATTCGTAGAGCAAGAACCGCCTATTATTCATCTTTAATTGAGAAAAACAAAAACAACCCCAGGTTTTTGTTCAGCTCTGTAGCCAGGCTGACAAAGAGTCACAGCTCTGTGGAGCCTTGTGTTCCTTTGGATCTCAGTAGTGAAGATTTCATGACCTTCTTCACTAATAAAGTTTTGAATATTAGACAGAAAATCCTGAACATGTCTTTAGGAGCAGCAGCTCTGGAAGCATCCATAGGACCAGATTTATGCTTGGACTACTTCTCTGCTGTAAATCTGTCAGAGCTCATATCAATAGTAAACTCCTCTAAACCAGCAACATGTTCGCTAGATCCCATCCCCACTAGATTATTCAAGGATATATTTCCTTTAATTAACAATGCTGTTTTAAATATCATTAACCTCTCTTTACTAACAGGCTATGTACCACAGGCTTTTAAAGTTGCTGTACTAAAGCCACTTCTCTAAAGTCCTACTCTAGATCCAGGTGTTTTAGCCAATTATAGGCCCATATCCAACCTCCCTTTTATCTCTAAAGTTCTAGAAAAAGTTGTTGCTGCCAATTATGTGATTATCTGCATATAAATGGTTTGTCTGAAGAGTTTTAGTCAGGATTTAGAATCCATCATAGCACAGAGACACTGGTAAAGGTCACCACAGGGTTCTGTATTAGGTCCAATATTATTTACTCTGTACATGCTTCCTCTAGGAAACATTATTAGGAAGCACTGCATAAATTTCCATTGTTATGCAGATGATACCCAGTTATATTTATCTATGAAACCAAATGAAACCAATCAGTTGGTCAAACTCCAACATGTCTGAAGGACATAAAGGACTGGATGACCTGTAATTTTCTTCATTTAAATTCTGACAAAACTGAGGTTATTGTATTTGGCCCGAAACACCTCAGAAACACACTATCTAACCAGATAGTTACCCTAGATGGTATTGCCTTAGCCTCCAGTTCTACCGTAAAAAACCTTGGAGTTATTTTTGATCAGGATATGTCCTTCAACTTACATATAAAACAAGTCTGCAGGACGGCGTTCTTTCATTTACGTAATATTGTCAAAATCAGAAATATCTTGTCTCAGAGTGATGCTGAGAAACTAGTCCATGCATTTGTAACTTCTAGGCTGGACTATTGTAATTCCTTATTGTCAGGATGTCCCAGTAACTCTCTTAAAAACCTCCAGCTGATCCAAAATGCTGCAGCCAGAGTTCTGACAGGAACCAGTAAAAGAGATCATATTTCTCCTGTACTGGCTTCTCTTCATTGGCTCCCTGTAAAATCCAGGATAGAATTTAAAATCCTGCTTCTATCATATAAACTGTTAATGAACAAGCTCCATCTTATCTTAAAGACCTTGTTGTACCTTATCATCCTAACAGAGCCCTTCTCTCTCAGACTTCAGGTTTACTTGTGGTTCCAGAGTTTCCAGAAGTAGAATGGGAGGCAGAGCCTTCAGTTATCAGGCTCCTCTCTTGTGGAATCAGCTCCCAGTTTGGGTTCGGGGGACAGACACCCTCTCTTCTTTTAAGATTAAGCTTAAAACTTTCCTATTTGACAAGTCTTATAGTTAGGGCTGCTCAGGATCACCTGGATCCCTTAGTTAAGCTGCCATAGGTTTAGACTGCTGAGGGACTCCCATGATGCACTGGGCTCCTCTCCTCTCCTCTCTGTACTGTCATATATCACCATTACATATCACTAACCTGTTTCCCCCCCGAGGTTCTGTGTCCTGCTT
Source organism: Dascyllus trimaculatus (assembly GCA_024666655.1). NCBI lineage: Eukaryota > Metazoa > Chordata > Actinopteri > Pomacentridae > Dascyllus > Dascyllus trimaculatus. Next base: position 21,055 of record JAMOIN010000507.1, read on the forward strand.
GTTCTCTGGATCTGGATCTCCACGTCCCTGATCTGCTACCTGGCTTCACCTCCTCCCATCCCCACCCCAACCTCTCCTGCTATCCCTCCCTCCCTCCTCTTCCCCACTCCCAACCCAACCGGTCGAGGCAGATGTCCTCCCTCCCTGAGTCTGGTTCTGTCGGAGGTTTTTTTTCCCCCTTCCCTACCATAGGGGGTTTTTGGTTCCTTCCCACCGTCGCTGACTGCTGCTCAGAGGGAATCCAAAAGGAACCTTGGATTGTTGGGTTTTCTGTTTTCTGTTTCCTGTTTTTTCTGTTTCCTGTTCTTTCTTACAATGTTAAGCGCTTTGTGACGACTTGTGTTGTAAATACGCGCTATATATATAAAACTGAATTGAATTGAGTTTACAGCACAAACACTTTCTTACTTTGAGTCTGAGGGTCCAGGTTCTTCTCTGAAGTCTGGATTATAATCTTTGGACCAGTCACTCTTCATAGACAGACGGCTGGAGGCTGGAAACTCTGCTCTCTGTCTGCTCAAACACAAACATGTTTCTGTTCACATCAATCACAACAGAACTGTCTGTTTCTTCTTTACTGTGACCACAGCAAACATCACGTCCCACTGCAGGATCCATCTGACCCCCACATGAAGCCTTCACTCATTCTCTTCACTGCATTTACAAACTCCACTCTGAATATTGACTTTCCTGACTCTTAGATTCCACGTCTGCTAACAAGCCCAGACGTCTACAGCTGATCTCTGACACGTCAGACTCTTCATTCTGCTGGAAAACTGTCCGACAAAGTGATTTAAACACTTCCACATCCAGTTTATCAAGGTGGACCCAGCAGTGGTTCCTTCTTCTGGACCTGGTCTCTGCTGCACCAACACACCTCTAGTTACTGACATCTAACAACACAAAGGAGCATCAACTAAATGAGGTGTAAAGGTTTGTTCATGTGTTCTTACTTTGAGTCTGAGGGTCCAGGTTCTTCACTGAAGTATGGATTAGAATATTTGGACCGGTCACTCTTCATAGACAGACGGCTGGAGGCTGGAAACTCCTCCTCCTCCTCACAAACACTCATCTTGAGGACTTGAGTCAGTCTGAGAGGAAAACCAGCAACACTGACTGTGAGTTCAGGAAATAATAAAGTTCATGTTTGTCTTCATTCAGGTTCTTTGTGTCCACAGAGGTGGAATCTGAAAACGAACTCAGATGGAAAACTGAACACTTGTTTCCTCTTTCCTTGTTTCCTCGTTATATTTCCCAAGTCTGTGGCAAAATGACTCAACAGTGCCTCCTAGGAAGTGAATAAAAGGGTTTGGGACCAGTTACTTTCACCTGCAGCTATGAAATTCAGACACATATGTATCAACGCAAAACGCACAAAAAATCCTCTAGCACCCATACCCACAATGCAACAGGAAGTCCTCCATTTTGAATTTACTGTCAGAATGTTCACATTTTCTAGAGTGAACTAGTCCAGGGGGTAACGCCTACAGATCTAAGTTTGGCCCACATGTACTACAGGTGGTGGTGAGCAAAAGTCATTAAAATGTTCCTCTAAAGTATGACGGCGTGGCCGAGGCGATTTGATGTTTCGCCATCAAATGGAACAGGAAGTGCTGTGTAACTAGGCTGTACATGCTCCAAATGATAATAATAATAATAGTACATTGTGTTTATAGAACACTTTTCAAAAACTCAAAGATGCTTTACACGTTAAAAAGAAACACAAATACAGATTTAAAAATCAATCAAAAAGAAAACAGAAGAAATACATCTGAAAGTGCAGCAGAAAACAAAAATTATTTACAATTGGAGTCTGTAAATAATGTGTCATCTATGGTGTTTATAGATTTAGGGACATTGAAGAGGTGTGTTTTGATCTAGTCTTGAAGGTGGTCAACGGGATCATGGATGTGTTGTGGGAGTGAGTTCCAGAGGGAGAGAAAGCTCCGTCCCCCCAGGGTCGGTGTCTGGTCCTGGGGACGGTCAGGAGGTTTGCATCGGAGGAACGGAGAGTCAAGGAAGGGGTGTAGAGGTGGAGCAGGTCCTTAAGAGGGGGCCTGGTTATGGAGCTTTATGGGTGAGGAGGAGGATTTTGAGTTGAATACGGTACTGAACAGGAAGCCGGTGAAGGTTCAGGAGGACAGGGGTGATGTGGGAACAGGAACAGGTGTAGGTGAGGAGGTGGAGGCAGAGTTCTGGATGTTCTGAAGGTTACTGAGGAGGGTGGAGGTTGAGCCGTACAGGATGCTGTTACAGTAGTCGATGTGTGATGTGATGAAGGCATGAATGAGGGTTTCAGGGTTTCAAATGTCCTGAAGCCTCACATGTGTGATCAGAGTCCGGCCCTGATGGTCTGCATCAGTCTCTGACCAGCACGAAGCGAGAACCCGTCCATCGCTGCAGCTTTAATTTCAATTTGTCTTTTAAAACAGGCAAGTTCCTGGATCAGATGAAAGTAGCCAAAGCTACTCCCATCCACAAAAGTGGGGCAGCAGATCAATAAGTGACTCACAGGCCCATCAATCCTACCTCAGTTCTCTAAAATGCAGCCGCTGGCCTCACCACCTCCCATCCCCACCCCAACCTCTCCAGCTATCCCTCACTCTCTCCTCTTCCTCTCTCCCAACCCAACCGGTCGAGGCAGATGTCCTCCCTCCCTGAGCCTGGTTCTGTCGGAGGTTTTTTTCCCCCTTCCCTACCATAGGGGGTTTTTGGTTCCTTCCCACCGTCGCTGACTGCTGCTCAGAGGGAATCCAGAAGGAACCTTGGATTGTTGGGTTTTCTGTTTCCTGTTCTTTCTTACAATGTTTAGCACTATGTGACGACTTATGTTGTAAATATGCGCTATATAAATAAAATTGAATTGAATAAAATATTAGAAGAACTTTACACAGATAGACTTGACACATTTATTGACTAATATAATCTACTAAATGACAGCCAACATGGAACTGTAGGCAAACACTTTAAAAAACAACCTTTAAAACGAGTTCAAATCTGGTGCAGTTCAAAGAGCTTTATAAAAATGATCTCCTGCAGAAACACGCAGAGGAAGAAAGTGGTTCATACTAGATTATCCATGCAAACATCTGCTTTTTAACATGATGACAACCTTAATGATGACAGGCCTTTGTTTCCTCTGCTTTCAGTTTGTTCTTAGTTTGTACGACCATAAACGATCACGTTATACTCTCTTTCTCCAATCCTCTGTCGCTGTCTTTTATTTTGTAGGATCATATATTTTGTGCCATGCTCCTCAGTTTTGCTTTTTGTGGAAATGACTTGTGTAAATGCAGCTCTATGAAATGAAGACAGAGGGGAAGGACTTCTCATAAGGTCCTTGAACTTCCACCTCCTCCTTTTGACTGGCAGCTTCTGGGTTCTGTTTTCCTTTCTGTAATCGTTGTTTTATTGACACGCTTCTCAAATGAATTAAATAAATGAAATAAAACTGTCCTACAAAGTGATTTAAACACTTCCACATCCAGTTTATCAAGGTGGACCCAGCAGTGGTTCCTTCTTCTGGACCTGGTCTCTGCTGCACCAACACGCAATCACCTTCTTGCAATCACCTTCTTGCTCCACAGATCTCTCATGCAATCACCTTCTTGCTCCACAGATCTCTCTCTCACCTGGACAGAGGCAGGGGTGCTGTGAGGATTACTTTCTTGGACTTCTCCAGCGCCTTTAACACCATCCAGCCTCTGCTCCTTAGAGACAAACTGTCAGAGATGGGGGTAGAATCACACCTGGTGGCATGGATCACCGACTACCTGACACACAGACCTCAGTATGTACGACTGGGGGACTGCAGGTCCAACACTGTGGTCAGCAGCACTGGGGCACCGCAGGGTACTGTGCTCTCTCCGGTCCTGTTCACCCTATACACGTCTGACTTCCAGTACAATTCGGAGCTTTGCCATGTACAGAAGTTCGCGGACGACACGGCGATCGTTGGATGTGTTAGGGGTGGGCAGGAGGGTGAGTACAGAGAACTGATCCAGGACTTCATCGCATGGTGTGACTCCAACCACCTGCTCATCAACTCCAGCAAGACCAAGGAGATGGTGATAGACTTTAGGAGAATCGGGACACGGCCTGAACCCGTTCAGATTAGGGGAGAATGTGTGGAGGTGGTACACACCTACAAATACCTGGGAGTGCAGCTGGATGACAAACTGGATTGGACTGCCAACACGGATGCCCTGTGCAAGAAAGGACAGAGCCGTCTGTACTTCCTCAGACGGCTGGCGTCCTTCAAAGTCTGCAAGAAGCTGCTACAGATTTTCTACCAGTCTGTGGTAGCGAGCGCCCTCCTGTATGCTGTGGTGGTTGGGGGGGCAGCCTCAAGAAGAGGGACGCCGCACGCCTGGACAAACTGGTGAGGAAGGCAGGCTCTGTAGTTGGCTCAGAGCTGGACAGCCTAACATCTGTGGCAGAGCGACGGACGTTGAACAGGCTCCTGTCCATCATAGACAATCCACAGCATCCACTGCACAACACCATCTCCAGACAGAGAAGCAGCTTCAGGGACAGACTGCTGTCACTGCCCTGCTCCACTGATAGACTGAGGAAATCATTCCTACCTCACGCCATGCGGCTCTTTAACACTTCTCGGGGGAGACAATAGAAAGAAAGAAAGACAATAAACCCTGGACTTGTTGCACACTCACACAAGCACTGAGGCACAGACACAGACGCACACATTCTCACACACACACGCACACAAGCACTCATGCACTTTACCACATGTGCACACACATTTATATTTACAGACTGTGATGTGACTCTTAATACCACTCAACGCATGGCTCTCTAGCTTATATTTTTATTTTATTACCATTATTCTAATTCTACTACTTATTTTATTTGTACTTCTATTATTATTACTACTCTTTATACTGCAAGCTGCTGGAACTTTGAATTTCTCTTTGAGATGAATAAAGTATCTATCTATCTATCTATCTATCACCTCTAGTTACTGACATCTAACAACACAAAGGAGCGTCAACTAAATGAGGTGTAAAGGTTTGTTCATGTGTTCTTACTTTGAGTCTGAGGGTCCAGGTTCTTCTCTGAAGTCTGGAGGTAAACCATAGGACCGGTCACTCTTCATAGACAGACGGCTGGAGGCTGGAAACTCCTCCTCCTCCTCACAAACACTCATCTTGAGAACTTGAGTCAGTCTGAGAGGAAAACCAGCAACACTGACTGAGTTCAGGAAGTGGTTTAAACACTTCCATATCCAGTTCATCAAGGTGGACCCAGCAGTGGTTCCTTCTTCTGGACCTGGTCTCTGCTGCACCAACACACCTCTAGTTACTGACAGCTTTAAATATCTGCCCAGTTTAAAATGGAGGAGAAAGTGAAAGTGTTCTAGTAAAGATCATTTCAGCAGATAGAAGCTCCTCAGCAGTCAGCATGAAAACACTCCTGTGATATAAGAACACCCAGAACAGAACAGGAACAAGGTTCAGAGGCTCATCCTTGTTTTCTGACAGCAGAACAGTCATAATGTTGGACCAACACTCACCTTGTTCTCCTCTTCTGTTGACGCTAAAATGGAGTCTGAACTCTGTCATTTCCTCCTTCTGTACCTGGATCACCTCAGCAGAGCTCCTCCTCCTATGTTTCCTGTAAATCTTAAGACTCCAGCCAGCTGTGGGGTTTCCTGCCTTTCCTGCTGACACTGTGGAGACATGGAGTCAGAGCTCCATCTGCTGGTGGTGTGTTGGTGCTGCAGCTTCTTTCATCTGTGGATCTCTGTCGTCTGATATCACAGCATCATGCAGAGCATCAGCAGATTAGTTTCAGACCCAAACATTGTGAAATAAACTCTGGAGAAAGTCCTCATTTCTAAAAGCACAAGTTCAGCTCAGAACCAGACGTGGAGAAGTCTCACATCTGTTTTGGTTCCAGTCAGTTTTCAGAGGTTTTACTGTTTCCTGTTTCTCAATACCAACTTCACTAAGATTATGTCTCTGTTAATGTACAGTTTTACTGTGAGAATCAACGAAATGGAATAAGATATAATATAAGAAACAATTAATATTTCTATATGTTGAGGTTTCTGAGGTCGTTATAAATCTTTATTCAATGTTTTAGAGGCGTTGGTTTCATTTGCAATCAACACTACTGTGCACCCCTAGTGATCATTAAGTTAATCTTCACTGTACCTTCCAAAAAATTTTTGCTTGTATTTGTATTTAAATTGGTTGATGTTTGAACATTGTTTCAGGTCGACCTCAAGGCTGTTCCAGCGCTGTACTCCATTTATTGTAGTACTGAAACTTTTCATCGTTGTTCTGTGTTTTGGTACCCTGTAATTTAATTCTTCTCTTCATGTATAACCACCAATACGTTCCTGAAATTTGTTCAGCAGTTGCGATGTTAATAGTTTTTTTCTCGCTTTGAATATAAATTGTGCAGTTTGAAATTCCACAATATCATAAGCTTTCATAATTTTGGATTTTAAGAATAATGAATTTGTGTGTCCCAGAAAATGTACCTTGTGTATTAAACGGACAGCTCTTTTCTGGAGTATGAATATTGGTTGTAGTGTACTTCTATATGTACTGCCCCATACCATAGTGCAATAGGTAAAATAAGGTAAGATCAGAGAACAAAACAGGATATGTAAAGCTTTGGTATTTAAAACGTGCTTTGCTTTTGCAATAACTGAGATGCTTCGAGATATTTTTGTAGAGATATACTTAATATGAGGTTTCCAAGTGATTCTGTCATCAATGATGACTCCAAAGACTTTTATTTCCTGAACCCTCTCTATATCGACACCCTCTATCTGAACAGTTCCTTGAACATTAGTTTTACCATTACCAAATATTATAATTTTACTTTTACTTAGGTTTAACGAACGCTTATTTTGCTGGAACCACATGTTGATATTTATTAATTCTGAAGTGACAAATTGTAACAGAAGCTCTAAATTATGACCTGATGCAATTATATTTGTATCATCTGCAAATAAGATGAATTTGAGAATTTGAGAAGTTTTACAGATATCGTTTATATAAATATTGAATAGTTTAGGTCCCAGTACAGAACCTTGAGGAAGACCACACACAATGTCCAAACATCTTGACTGATAGTTGCCCATTTTCACACACTGATTTCTATTTTTTAGATAACTGTTCACCCACTGCAGTGCTACACCTCTAATCCCATACAGTTCCAATTTCTTAATTAATATGTCATGATTTATTGTGTCAAATGCTTTACTTAGGTCAAGAAATAATCCTATTGCATGTTTCTTATTATCTATTGTGTTAGTTATTTCTTCAATTATATCAAAAAGAGCAAAAAAAACGAGATAGATAGATAGATAGATAGATAGATAGATAGATAGATAGATAGATAGATGTCTAGATAGATAGATGTCTAGATAGATAGATAGATAGATAGATAGATAGATGTCTAGATAGATAGATGTCTAGATAGATAGATAGATAGATAGATAGATAAATGTCTAGATAGATAGATAGATAGATAAATGTCTAGATAGATAGATAGATAGATAGATAGATAGATAGATAGATAGATAAATGTCTAGATAGATAGATAAATAGATAGATAGATAGATAAATGTCTAGATAGATGGATAGATAGATAGATAGATAAATGTCTAGATAGATAGATAGATAGATAGATAGATAGATAGATAAATGTCTAGATAGATAGATAAATGTCTAGATAGATAGATAGATAGATAGATAGATAGATAGATAGATAGATAGATAGATAGATAGATAGATAGATAAATGTCTAGATAGATGGATAGATAGATAGATAAATGTCTAGATAGATAGATAGATAGATAGATAGATAGATAGATAGATAGATAGATAGTCAAAAAGGTTAAAAATCGTTTCACACACACAAAAAAGGCAAAAACAATTTACCACGCTGGGAGGGGTGAAAGCAATCGGGTCGATCAGCCCTGTCAACAGGTGTCCCTTATTTGTTTTTCAGGGAGCTGACAACCCTATCAGAAACTGAAAACTGGACTGTTCTACAGGACCACACGTGTTTCATCTGAACACACCTCATGAACAGGGATGGATGAAGTTTACACCTTTAATATTAACATCACTGAAATAGATCAGCCTTCATTCTACACACAGACCTGCTGTTTGTCCTCAGACATCCAGAGGTTTACAGTCTGACAGGTGAACAAACATCACTATACATTAATGTGATCACCTGGACCTCACCTGTACACACTGAACATCATCACTAGTTAATGAGGTGTACAGAATATTTCATGTCAGCTGCTTCACTCAGAACCTAAACACAGGTGAGCTCTTCCAGGTGAGCTCCCTTTTCCCCCCTTTTTTTAATGACGACTTTTTATTTGACTGTTGCGGACCAAGCCTGGCCCTAAGCAGGTCGGCTGCAGGCTGTTTGTGAGAGACAAAGAGGAAGTACTTGCAGCAGGCAGGAAGGAAAACAGTGAAGCTGAAGCCTGGCCAGCCTGTATGACGCAGCCCCAGTGAGCCACGCTAAGCTAAGTGAGCTAACGAGGCTGCCCAGCTACGGTTCTGAAGCTGACGAAGCTGGGTCGGTAACAAGACGGTACGGTTCAACTGAATCATAAACTACAGCTGGCAATAATAAATATGAATTATTTTCACATTAAAACATAAAGAGGCAGAGCTGCTTTGCCTGGACTTGTGGTCATGTCAGTCACCCACCAACCATCTGCTTGATATGCAAATGAGGCGCTCATTGCCCCGCCCCTCAGATACAGGGACCGAAAGTTCTCATTAGAAAAAAAAAGATATGGTAAAATCATAAAAAACACTCTGAGCGTTTGAGTTCTTCTATTTCAGTGACCAATTTCTATTTTCAATGATAACTTGTCCTGTCTCTGTTTCAGCTGCGTATGTTCAGAGGTTTCACTGCTTCCTGTTTCTTAATACCAAGTTCACTAAGAGCACATCTCTGGAACAGCAGAGTACTTGATGATGAAACCACCTCAGCTCATCCACTCGCATTATTTTTACCATGAAAAACAACGAAATGGAATAATAGCAGTCATAATGTTGGACCAACACTCACCTCGTTCTCTTCCTCTGTTGACGCTTAAATGGAGTCTGAACTCTGTCATTTCCTCTCTCTGGTCTAGAATCACTCAGAGCTGTTCCTCCTCTGTTTCCTGTAAATCACATGACTCCACCCAGCTGTGTGGTTTCCTGCCTGGCTGACGTTCTGATCAGCTGAACACACATTTATCTATCAGACACGTTGCTGCTGCAGTTGTTGTTCCTCCACTGACAGAAGAACGCTGCCACTAGATCAACAGGTTTCCTCTCATTGGATCAGACTCTCTCAGGTGTGACCAGTGAACCTGAGCTCTGCACAGTGACACCAGAACTCCACAGGACCACAGCTGTGATGCAGTGGAACCTCCAGAGCTGTCCACCGTCTCTATGGGCCTGAAGTTCAGCGTCTCCACCACAGACAGTCGCTGTGTGGCCTCACAGTCCACTTTATCTATGAGCTCAGACCTCTTTAATGTTCATGGAGCTCCTCTCAGCTGCTTCTTCTTCCTGTCTTCTGCTTTTATTCAGACCAACGCTTCACATCTTAGAACCTGATGACGTTTTGTTCTTCATCAGGAACTCAAACTGTCCAACCAGAGCAGTGCAGTAATATTCAGCTCTGTGCAGTACTTTAGTGAAAGGACTCAGTGACTCCTGAAGCTGAGGATACCTGTGGAGACATGGAGTCAGAGCTCCATCTGCTGGTGGTGTGTTGGTGCTGCAGCTTCTCTCATCTCTGTGGATCTCTGAGTCTCTGACGTCGGTCAAAGCTGCAAAGCGCGCGGACTTTACCGTTAGCATTTGTCCCGTTAGCCTTCGCTCATTCACACACACAAATAGAGCTTTAAGCCCTTCCAGCTCCTTCGTCAGCCTCAGCTCCCAGCCCTGTTTGTGATTTTATCTCCGGCTGCTCGTTTTCTCCCGCTAGAAGACCGTTTTTAAAGCTCCTTTTCTACTTTATTAGCGCCCCGTCGCCATGTTTAGCTTCCACTCGTTACGGCGGCCTCACTCGTCTCCGTTAAAGTCACGTTCCAAACCACTACATGTCACAGTCTGAGGCTCATACATGTCATATTACTCTAATATTTCCTCCTGCTTGTGATTTCTGGGCTCTTACCTGTAAAATGATGACAAACACAGCATCTTACCTGTGTCTGTGTTCCTCGGCAGTACTTGTGCTGTGTGACGTCTCCCTCTGTTAGTGGCTGCCGTCCGCTTTAGCTGCCTGCTGCACACAGCTCCACCTGCTGGCCGGGGACTGCAACTACGGGACATGTAAGCAGACCTGCTGGAAGATGAAGGAAATCACACTGAGGACACGAATACAGTCACTGGAACATGCTGGAAAGCCCTTCAGATGATTCTCATCAGTTCACATCTTTTAAAAATTTTATTTGCAAACATTTAACAAGACATACAAAGGAGTAAAGTGAAATATGAACAATCCAAACAAGAAATAGCAGGAATGTTTTGAAAAGCAATGGAAGACAATAAAAAAAACCACCAAAAAACAAACAAGTAAACAAAAACAACAACAACTATAATTAAAGCTGCAAGCAGCGTCAGACGGGCCCTCGCTCCTCACTGCACTACTCTCCACACGACCTTGTCTAGGGGGCGCCGTAGAGCCGATTAGAATTTCGACTGTGCAAATCTGTTGGTCTTGGGATAATATATGTATGTACCAAATTTTATGTTTGTAGGATAAAGCAGTGATTTTATATGACTATTTGAATATTTCTAGGGGGCGCTGTGGAGCCGTTTGACCACGTCCATTCCTGAATTGTATATTAAATATTAGGTCTTGAGATTAATGACGATTTGTGTGGATTTGGTGATTTTACATGGATCCCTTCACCTCCAAAACCCATTTCGTTCCACATGGCGATTTTGTTCAAAATGGCCGCCATGCCACGCCCACACCATGTGACGTATCCACGAGAATTTAATAACTTTTCATCCTGGAGGGGTCCAGATGCCACACAGTGAATTTGGTGAAGATCGGACAAAAATCCTGGGAGGAGTTCGTTAAATTCCAATGCCTGCGCACAACGTGTTCCATTGTACAATGTTAAGCTTTTTTGTTCAAAATGGCCGCCATGCCACGCCCACACCGTGTGATGCAGCCACAAGATTTTAATAACTTTTCATCCTGGAGGGGTCTAGATGCCACGCAGCGAATTTGGTGAAGATCGAACAAAAATCCTGGGAGGAGTTCGTTAAATTCCAATGCCTGCGCACAGCATTTTCTAGGGGGTGCCATTGAGATTTTTTGTTCAAAATGGCCGCCATGCCACGCCCACACAATGTGACGTATCCACAAGATTTTAATAACTTTTCATCCTTAAGGGGTGCAGATGCCACACAGCCAATTTGGTGAAGATCGGACAAAAATCCTGGGAGGAGTTCGTTAAATTCCAATGCCTGCGCACAATGTGTTGCATTGTACAATGTTAAGCTTTTTGTTCAAAATGGCCGCGATACCACGCCCACACCGTGTGACGCAGCCACAAGAATTTAATAACTTTTCATCCTGGAGGGGTTTAGATGCCACAGAGCGAATTTGGTGAAGATCGGCCAAAAATCCTGGGAGGAGTTCGTTAAATTCCAATGCCTGCGCACCACGTGTTGAAGTGGGCGAGGTTAAGCTTTTTTGTTCAAAATGGCCGCCATGCCACGCCCACACCGTGTGACGCAGCCACAAGATTTTAATAACTTTTCATCCTGGAGGGGTCCAGATGCCACACAGGGAATTTGGTGAAGATCGGCCAAAAATCCTGGGAGGAGTTTGTTCAATTCCAATGCCTGCGCACCACGTGTTCTAGTTGGCGCTGTTTAGCTTTTTTGTTCAAAATGGCCGCCATGCCACGCCCACACCGTGTGACGCAGCCACAAGATTTTAATAACTTTTCATCCTGGATGGGTCTAGATGCCACACAGCGAATTTGGTGAAGATCGGATAAAAATCCTGGGAGGAGTTCGATAAATTCCAATGCCTGCACACTATGTGCTCTAGGGGGCGCTGTTGAGCCTTTTTTGAAATTTTAAAAGCAGGAATGTTTTTGTCTCGAGCTACTGTACCTGTGTACCAAATTTCATGAGTTTACGTGAAACTAGCCGTATTAACTCCACTAAAGCCCAATTTTCTAGGTGGCGCTATTGAGTCATTTTGCCATTCATATGTGTAATTCCCCCAAAATATCAAATTTTTCACCAGTCTTGATGTGTGTGCCAAATTTGGTGAGTTTTTGAGCATGTTTAGGGGGTCAAATTGAGGTTCAAAGTGGCGTAAGAAAAAGAAACCGCCAAACCGCCAAACACTAGAGGAACAATAGGGTCCTACGCACTGTAGTGCTTCGGGCCCTAATAATATTAAAAAAGGTAAACACAGATGAGCCCCACCCATGGAGGGAGGGTGGTGGTCTGTAGATAATCCAGCTCCACCCAACTTGGCCCTATGTCTTGTATTGAAGAGGAGTTACTGCACATGTACAACTTTTAATGAGAGTCTATGGACAAAGATTTTAACACCCAGGATGGAAACACGTCACCAATCAGACGACGTAGATGAACGAAACAACTGTACTCTTCATCATTACCAACATAATATTTGTCTTCCTCATCTTAAAATAGAGATACATTTATTTTAACATATTTGTATTTTATTATTATTTTTATATCTTATTTCAGCTAAAGTGGTGAGTGATGAATGGTGGGGCGGCGCCACTGGTTCATATTATTCCATTGGTGATGACAGTGGCCATGCAGGGTTTCCCCCAGAAAACTTGCTAAGCCTGGCGGTAGAGAAGCCCACCGGCCGACCATCGTGTTTTTGTAAAAACAAACAAACAAAAAAAAAAAGTTAACAAAAATTTTAAAATTATGACTATTATGTGTTATTATAAGCCATTTATTAACAATACTTAAAGGTAGAGTCTTACAAAAAGGCACAATCTTGAAATAGGGTTTTAACAAACACAAAAAAAATACAGTTAAAATAAATAATATCAATTGTTTTCACTTAAGTTAAATCCTAGTGAATCTTAAAACAAGCCGTTGTTGGTCACATTTAAAAGAAAAATAAATTAACATAATTAAAAAAGTGCAAACATGGCCAAGGGGTAAAACCAGGGAACTCAGAGGCTGAACAGGTCTGCTGTGCTGTGTGACCTCTACGACTTATTGCTGCACATGGTTCAGGTTGGATCAGTGCATCAGTCCGTCTGGGTTTACCATACTGGGTCTGGTAGAGCCATCCGCTAAATTTAGGGTCAGATAACCATTTTGGATTAAATCCACTAGTTCCATGTTTACCATCGCGGCTCTCAGAAGGCTGTTCTGACGACGTGCTAACATCCGTGCTAACATCCGTGCTAACTCCACTGGCTCTGCCTCATCATGGAGCCGCGGCTCGGTCGACTCTCCGGGGATGAACTCCCCTTGGCCTGGAGGTGAACGAGTGGCTCATCGTCTCCTCCGACTTCGGAAAAAGTTCAAGTATCAACCATAAAATGTCGCCATTGCGCTTTCAGCCATATCTGCTTTCAGCCAGATACGGTTAAAAACTGTATACGTCTTTGGTATCACTGTTTTGGTGCATTTAAAAAAACCTATTTAAAATAAATGAACAGGTGACGCTTAGCCTGACGGGGGGGCAAGGAAAGTCTGGCGGCCCACCAGGCTTATAAAGCACTGGGGGAAACCCTGCCATGGGTAGTGATGGTCCTCTGACACCTGAAGCTCCGACACATGCGCGGTAGCTCATGAAGGAAATGTATCGAACCACGGTGCCGAGGCGTGGTTTGGTCACGTGACTTGTGACGGTCGAAGCAGTTGAGTGCTTCGAACGTCAACAAATCAGCTGATGGGTTCGGTTTAACATGTGAATCACTTGGCTTGATCGAGTGCGCTCCGGGACAGGAGATCCCTGTTTAGTGTGGTTCATTTGAATTTTTTAGTAGGTTGGTTTAGTTGCTGTTGTTGCCGTTAGTTGCTCTGAGAGTCAGTAGTGTTATATCAGATTGTGTATTTTGTAGAGAATCAGTGTAGATAGATATAAAGTAGTCAAACACTTCCTGTGTGCTCCAGCCTCATTTGTGCCGTGTGAACGGATTTTTCTTCCAAGGATGGGGAAATAGTCTCTAAAAGAAGGAAGGGGTATCTGAATATTCGGTCGTTGTAGTGATACCCAGATAAACCCCAGCCGCCGTCGCCTGGCTGAACATCTGCTCCAGCGGCACGTGGAGCCGACAGAAAGACACCACACTGCTGCTGTGCCACCACTATCCCATATCCATGCTAATGTCACTGGATTCCTACCATGAATATATAGCAGATGTTGCTATTGGGACCAGCCCTAAAAGAAGAAACCACTTGAGTCGGAAAACTGTGGATAGACTGTTGTCTCTTAATAAAAACTCACAGCCAGTTACACAAACACACCCACATGAACCTCTTTACCCTCTGAACCCCAAAACATACTTTGCCAAAATCCATAAAATAATCTATAGTTGCACCAACCCAATGTGAAAATGACATCAGTCTGTATTTGTAGAGCTCATCTCATGAATGTAGCAGCTCCATTTAAATGTTTCATAACACAAAATATCAGTGAAGAGTGTATAAGGTGACAAACAGACATGCCAAAGAAGAAACATGATCTTCAATAGTTATTGTTATTATTACTGTTGTTATTGTATCCACTAGAAACCATGCAGTCATCTAGTGTGGTCCAACAGGAATGTGAATGGAGAATCAAATTCAAAAAAATCCATGAACCTATTAATACCACGTCTGGATTGCACTTCATTTTATTGACCACTAGATGTCCTACTGAGCACTGTGTGTCATTGAAGCCTCGAGTCATGAACCATGCTTCGAAAAAAGTGTTCAATGAAGCCTCGATCCCCCATCACTAGCCATGGGTGAAGAGTATAATGTTTAGATCCAGTGTATAAACGACTCTCCAAAACCAAATGTTAGTAATGTTGAAAACAGAAAAGTATGATTCACTCTGTCAAAAGCTTTTTCAGCATCAAGGGAGGTGATAATGGTTTTGAAGTTGTTGGATCCAGAAATGGTTGTCAGGTTAAAAAGTCTGAACATGTTATCTGAGGAACGTCGTCCTTTAATGAAACCGGTTTGATCAGGATGTATAATATGAGGGATTACTTTTTGGATGGTCAGGGCTTTGCTTATTATTTTAATGTCTCTATTGATTAGTGATAGAGGCCGGTAACTGGAGCATTGAGTCGGGTCTTTGTCTGGCTTTGGCAGCAATGAGAGGAGAGCAGTGTTCATATGTCGGGGAATTTTGGAGGCATGTTTGATTTCTTGGCACATTTTTATGAATAATGGTGAAATAGTGTTCCAGAAATGTTTGAAGAATTCAGCAGGGAGGCCGTCCGGACCAGGAGCTTTACTGTTTGGCATTTGGTTGAGAGCCTTTGTCTCGGGAGCCCAGGTGACTGAGCTCCCACCTGACGGGTCCTTGTATCCCCCACAACCACAAAGACAGCAGACGAAATCAGGTATGAGGAAAACACTTTATTAGGATTTTAAGTCACAATTCAGTAAAAATATAAAACATACAAACAGCTGCGCTCCACTGGTCCCTGGGCCAAGACCAGGCAGATGTACCTCATAACCTCCCTTTCCTTTCGCCTGCTGCATCCTACCACCCCCCTTTCGCTGGATAAGATGCTCGAGAGCAATAAGAAGAAACACCACAACAATAATAAAAAAACACCCCACTGCAAAACACTTCTAGGAAAAGGAGGACCAAACTCTTAAAGCCACTATATCACACTGAGCACTGCAAGCAGGTTATCATGATAATAAGGCCAGCTGAGGGCAACACCTTCCACACCACACAACCACCTGAACCAACCTGAAGCCACCCACGACGGGGGAGGGGGGGGGACAGTCTGTACAAAAGTTCTGGCCTGGAAGCAGTTGGCAAGGAGGGGCACTAATCGCCTCTCATATGTCGGCTGTAGCTGTGTGCAGGGATAGCGGCCGCTGACTGTAGAAGTCTAAAAATTCCCTCTCGGTAGGAGCCACCACCGACCGAGAGATTTAAAAATCCTTCTCACCGCCCAGGAACGCCGTCCATATATGGCCCCCCCAAGGACAGGGTTTTGCGGGGGGCACGGTCGTCGCGATGGCGGACAGTCTCCAGGGGCGTAGCCATCATTTTAGAAGTGGGGGGGGACAAATTGTTCAGAGGTCCATTGAGTGATTTATCATCCTCTCGCATTCAACTGCACCTTTCCTTAGCAGCTAAAGAGCCACACAGCCACAAATAGCACAGCACCAGGGAACCGACTTTAGTTCTTTAAAATAATACACCATCAAAGTCAAAATCTGAAATCTACAGCGGCCAAACTCTGGTTGAGTTGACACAGAACGACCCTGGGGCATCTACAGGGCGAGGAGTCAGATAATTAAGAGCCAAATGAAAACACTGAACACCAAAAGTTCTGTAGAAAACCACTCCTGTTTAAAATGAAATGGAAGTGACCAGATAACAGGGTAATAAGCCACATAAATTAATTTAATGGCAAGAAGGGACACAACAATAAATATATCCACAACTACTGCAATCCAGACTAAAAACATTCAGTATAAATAAAACTAGTTCTGAAACAGCAGTGGAAATGCTGATCTTAGAGTCCCTCTTATCCTGTATGCATTTCCTCAGCCAGTTATAATTTCTCCTGCAATAATATAGATAATAAATGTGCAAAGCAAATTTTATAAATAGAATTAAGAATAGTGGTGGTGAGGAAAATAATCATAATGTCAGTTTTATGCCGTTGATATTTTTTTCTCAGTAAGTTCTGTTCTTTTCTTACCCTTCATCATCATCATCATCATCATCATCATCCCTACTGGCCTCTGGTCCACTGTCTCCTCTCTCAGCCTGCTCTTTCTATTGTGCTAATAAAGATTAAAAAATATGTGGAAAGCAGCATTTTGAAATAGAATTAGGAATACAGTAGTAGTATTATTTCACCTCCAAATCCCTTTGATGCCATCGATATTTCTCTCAGCCAGTTAGAACTGAGACATTATGAGGACTTCAGGTATCGTTCCTCCTCACCTGCTGTGAAGACCCTCCATGTCCATCCCTGCTGCTGGCCTCTGGTCCACCTTCTCCTCCCTCACACTGATCTTTCTATTGTATAACGATTAGAAAAGATGTGCAAAACAATAGTGAGCACATGTTGTGTGCAGAAATCAAGGAGGAGTGGGTTTATAACCAGCTGGCTTAGTGAACTAAAATGACAGCTATTAGTCATCTTTTAGCCAAATGAAATACAATATAGAAGGTCTTTGTTTTATCTAAACATTATCTACATGGAGCAGCACGACTCAACTTACACGGTTTGTTAAAAAAAAACTGTCTAAAGTTTTCTGCCTCTTGGATGTTTTGCTGAACTTGTCTGACTGAAACACAACCTCTGACTCTGATGACGTCACGGGAGGCAGCGGTGTTTGCTCGCCGCCTTTTAGCGCCGTCGACTAATGATGCGTTTGTAGGCGGCTCGGAAAAACGCGTCTCAACATGTTAAAATGAATTAAGTGGTTTAATGGCTGTGAAAAAGAGCGGGGGGACGGAGGGCACGGATACGGAAACTGCCGGGGACATGTCCGCCGTGTAGCCCGCGTCCGCTACGCCCATGACAGGTTCTATCAACCGGCAGCGGTGCTCCTCTCTCGGCGTCCCGAAACCGGCGTCCGAGGCAGCCGATCGGCGTCAACAAGCCGGGTTTAGGAGCACACCCGTCTCTCATCAGAGATCACACTCACGCGTTTTACTCTGCGTGTTTTCACTTCCCTTCAGTCAGGAAATAGCGAGCGTTGCATGCATTTCTTTAGACCCGGTCGCTGGCGTTGCTCCGTCGAGCCTCTGCTCCTGGTCCCGATCGCCGCTGTCCGCCTGAAGTCCTCCCGATCGTCACCTCTTTTCCGCTCCACGCCTCCTGTCCTGCTGCCGTCTCTCCTGCTATGCCGATAAGCACCTGCTGAAAAACACCAATCCCTGCGGTTCTCTTGAGGTCTTGGCCCCCAGCAGACCAATCCGCAGCCTGCAGCAAATTCTGGGCTCATCCAGATCAGCTGTGGATAACAAGCTGCACCCTTCCCCGCCCTCTTCTCCACAGTCCACCAATTCAATGAATGACTGCTTTAAGCAGTTTTTCTTGTGTGTACAAATACAAAATGTCTGTCACAGATCACACCAATAAGTCCATCATTCAGTCTCATGAATCGGTCGTTTCCTCCTTCCTTCATAATAAACCCGACTATTGGCGACACCTTAAGGTATTGATCTTGTGTAAATGGGTTGTCCAGGATAGCTGCTTGATCAGTTGTTATGTTGGGAAGGTTGAGAGAGTCTAAAAATGAGTCCACTTCTGATCCGTCTGGTTCATGATCACAGGTGTATAGATTCCTGTAAAATAGTAGAAAAGTGTCATTGATGTCTTGTGGTGACAACATCGGCCTCCCTGCTGAATCCCTCACTACGGATATTATGGATTTTTCTTTGTTATGTTTTAGTTGGTTTGCCAGGTATTTTCCATTTTTATTGCGATATTCAAATGTATCATGTCTTAATCTTTCTATTATGAACTGAGTTTTTTGTTAAGTATGTTGTCTAGTTGGAATTTAACTCGTCTTAATTCATTGTGGATGACTTCTGATGGGTTATTTGAATGAGTCGCTCAGCTTTTTGAGTTTTATCTCTAGTTTCCTGTTAACTCCTTCAAAATAAAACCACGATCAGTCCATTGTTTTTAATGACAGTATTAGATGGTTGTGGAAGAGTCAGGAGGATCTGTGGTGTAAACTAAGCTGTCCATCTTTACATCTAATGTAAACATCAGTGACATCACAGAGCTTGATGGAGTCAGTCTCTGCTTTACTTTGAAAATACATTAATACAGAACGTGTGATTTCCTGCCCTCTGGTGGCCAAAGCCTGGAAGTGCTTCAATGTAGGACGTCTGGTGAAGGGATTCAACAGTAAAATAGAAATGATTGTAGTGATGAAGCGTGGCCACCAGAGGGCGCTGTTACATTTCAGAGTTTCCACACATGTGACAGAACTTTAACTGCAGCGTCTGGAAATGATCTGGTAGAAATGAAGCAATCAGTGGCCTCAATAAATGAGCCATGATACATACATGAATAAAGTAAAGAGGAAAACATGGACTGAGCTGTAAAAGAGCAGCTGATGGACGGTTAGTGGTGTTTATCCCTCGGATGTTTCACTGGAGGAAAACAAGCTCAACCAAAGTCATGACAACCATCAGCTCCAACAGAAGAGAAGACAGACTTTATTTAAAGGTTAAAGGCTCTTATTGTTAGCGACCACATGAGTCAGGATTATGGTTCATACATGTGTTAAAAAGCTTCCACTGGATTATTACCAACAATCAGGTGATGCTAGCAGAAGCACAAAGCTAAAAGACGACGCTGGAAAACTCCCAGAAACACATGAAAACCTGGAAGTGAGGCTCCAGGTGGGCAGATGTCAGTCAGAGAGGATCAGATGTGGATCTCCAGCTCAGAACCAGAGTCTGTGTTCATGAACCAGCCTCTGTTTGCTGCCTGTTGATGAGATGACAGGAAATCTAACAGTGATATGACACAACTCTTCCAGCTGGGACCCTATCGGAGGGCTTTCATTCATCAGCCACATGTTTCCAGGACTCTTTGTTCTCATCAGCTCAATGTGTTGCAGGTAGAGAAGCTGAACCAGTTGGACTGCAGCTGGAAATAGAAAGTCCACTCAACTAGAATCCTGCTCTGACACAAACATCCTGAAACTTCCTGACACTCTGACATGCAGGCTGCCCTCTGAACCGGACATCAGCCTCCAACGGATCATGTCTACATCAACTGAACTTCTCCATCATCCACAGTGTGGAGCTGCAGCACTAAACTACACAGTGGGAACAACACACTTTACACTGGTTCCCAGTCCACCTCCCAGTAACATGGACCAGTCAGAGTCTCTACACACCAGCTGCTGCTGCTGCTTCAACCTCTGGATCATCAGGACACACTTCATCCTCTCCAACAGACACCGTCCTGATCAGCATCACTTCCATCTGCAGAGAGAAGAAGAGAGACCAGAGGAGATCAATGAGTTTGATCAGCTGATCATCAGTAGAAAGAGCAGCAGGACCTGATCAGCTGATCACTGTTGACATGAGACAACAAGCAGTCAGATCAGATGTGATGGACACTCTGATGGAGGAGGACCACTGTCTGTGCACATCTGGAAGGCTGTCAGCTGGAATCAGCTTCATGTCCTCAACACATCAACACAACAACAACAGTGGGCTTCACATCCACTCAAACACATGATGACAACCAGCTTGTGGCTCCTCTGATTGGCTGACTGCTGTCTCTGTGTTCCTGTCCAGTCCTGGAGTCTGTCTCCATTCTGCTTCACAGCTTCACTGAGAAGCTGCAGGTTTACAGGAGACACTGGATCTTTGCTCTGATACTGACTGTTTAGTAGAAAACTGACTGACTGGAACCTTCTACTGACCTCAGAGTCTTCAGGCTGCAGTCTGGACTCTCCTGAAGATCCTCCAGATGTTTCACTGATGAAGCCTTCAGGTTGTTCCAGCTCAGGTCCAGATGTTCCAGATGGGAGGGGTTGGACTTCAGAGCTGAGACCAGATAATCACAGCTGATCTCTGACAACCAGCAGCCCCACAATCTGAATAAAGAATAAAAGATGTGGATCAGATCAGTGATGATCCATCAGATGTGTTCTTCACCTGCAGGTCTGCCTTCATCTGTCTGCATGTGTCAGTGTGTTTGTGTGTTTAGGATCAATATCAGTGATCAGACATGATCAGTCAAATCACATTGAACTGAACAAAGCAAAGAAATATTTCTGCTTCTCTCAGTAAACTTAGTCTCTTCTAACTGATCTGAGTTCAGAGGATCTTCTGGATCCACATGTGACTCTTCAGCTCTAATTACAAACATTCATTTCCTTCAACAACCAACAGGAACATTTTCTACACTTCCTGATACAAACACTCCACTTTGGTCTCAACAAACTCAATTTAGGACACAAACAGAAAATGTGGCCCAGAGCAGATTTACAGCTTCATGGATGGAAGTTCTGTTGGAACATAGATGAGCTTCAGTCGTCATTAAACACACATCAGATCTACAACAGTAACAGACAGTCAGTGAACTGACCCCAGAGTCTTCAGGCTGCAGTCTGGACTCTCCACAAAACCACACAGATGTTTCACTCCTGGATCCTTCAGGTTGTTCCAGCTCAGGTCCAGATGTTCCAGATGGGAGGGGTTGGACTTCAGAGCTGAGGCCAGAGAATCACAGCTGATCTCTGACAAACTGCAGCTCATCAATCTGAATAAAGAATAAAAGATGTGAGTTGAGGAGACAGAGTTCCTTCTTGAAACCATCCAGAGGTCCATCATGTGTTCAGAGCTGAAGAAGCTTCTCAATGTACAAGTTGATCAAATGGAAACTCCAAACAGCTGAAGCCAACAGGAAGCAGCTTCCAACAGTCCAACAGAACCAGAGAAGAAGAGCTCTCATTCATATTAATGACAACATGCTGCTGCTCCAATCAACACGGAGTGACTTCAGCTCTGAAACTCTGCAGCTCCACCAGCGGCTCCATCCATACAAACTGATGCTGAGCAGCAAACACCAGGAAAAACACTCGGACATTTATTTCACTTCCTGCTCAGAGTCACACAAACACACAGGAAGGAAACCAGGACAAGACCAGGCTCCAGACTCTAGAAGACCTTCATGTTCTGGAACCATGGACACATTTCAACCAGGACTCTGGTGCTGCTGGATTTGTATGGAGCTAAAACAGAGACAGTGCAGGTTGTCATTGAAAACACAACTTTGAAACACTGGAGAAAAACTTTGAGCAGAAAAAATGTTTTTAAAAGCAGCGACATGAAGAAAAACCCTGAAGATTATGATTTAAAGTCACGTTAAAGGACTTCCAGTGGCTCCATGTGGTAGTAGATGGGAAATGTTGCTACAGGCATGTAGGTGAGTCTGTGTTATCTAAGGTAGGTAGGAAGGAAAGGGTGTGGGTCCTCATGTGGATATGGATGTGTAGTGGTCTGGTCAGATGGCACGCTAGGATGTCAGGAGAAAATGAGGTGGAACTGAAAAGCATCTCCTCACTTGGATGTTTTATCTGTGTATTGAAATAAATCAGTCAAACTAAATCAATAAAATCAGTTTAGAAACCTTCAAAAGCCAAACTGTTGTTTCAGTGACGACCTGTTCTGTCTGGTTTAGCTCCATATGACAGCTTCATCAATGATGGAAAGCTAACGCTAGGTTCTGCTGTCAGTTCACTGGAGGATGGTTCTGGTTCTGGTTCTGGTTCTTTCTAATGTGCAGCTCAACATTTGTGTTCCACAGTCAAAGGACTAAAGAGAGAAGAAGGAAGCAGACGTCAGCATGAAGATCCTCAGTGTGGATCAGTAGAAGATCAGCCTGATGGCTGCAGCTTAGTGTCACCACAACTTTACATCACATTCATCTCAGCACACAAACTAAACATGATGTCTGACCTCAGAGTCTTCAGGCTGCAGTCTGGACTCTCCACAAAACCACACAGATGTTTCACTCCTGGATCCTTCAGGTTGTTCTGACTCAGGTCCAGATGTTCCAGATGGGAGGGGTTGGACTTCAGAGCTGAGGCCAGAGAATCACAGCTGATCTCTGACAGACTGCATTCCTCCAATCTGAATAAAGAATAAAAGATGTGGATCAGATCAGTGATGATCCATCAGATGTGTTCTTCACCTGCAGGTCTGCCTTCATCTGTCTGCATGTGTCAGTGTGTTTGTGTGTTTAGGATCAATATCAGTGATCAGACATGATCAGTCAAATCACATTGAAGTGAACAAACCAAAGAAATATTTCTGCTTCTCTCAGTAAACTTAGTCTCTTCTAACTGATCTGAGTTCAGAGGATCTTCTGGATCCACATGTGACTCTTCAGCTCTAATTACAAACATTCATTTCCTTCAACAACCAACAGGAACATTTTCTACACTTCCTGATACAAACACTCCACTTTGGTCTCAACAAACTGAATTTAGGACACAAACAGAAAATGTGGCCCAGAGCAGATTTACAGCTTCATGGATGGAAGTTCTGTTGGAACACAGATGAGCTTCAGTCGTCATTAAACACACATCAGATCTACAACAGTAACAGACAGTCAGTGAACTGACCTCAGAGTCTTCAGGCTGCAGTCTGGACTCTCCACAAAACCACACAGATGTTTCACTCCTGGATCCTTCAGGTTGTTCTGACTCAGGTCCAGATGTTCCAGATGGGAGGGGTTGGACTTCAGAGCTGAGGCCAGAGAATCACAGCTGATCTCTGACAAACTGCAGCCCCACAATCTGAATAAAGAATAAAAGATGTGGATCAGATCAGTGATGATCCATCAGATGTGTCTCTCTGAGTTCCTGAGGCTCCACTGCAGCACAAACACTGTGGAAACACAAACATCCTGACTGGATGTGTGGAAGTCAGACTGCTGAAGCCTCACATCACTTTCACATCAGCTTTACATTCAGACACACAGCAGGACTGTGGATTCTGTCCTCCATCTTGGATCCCTGCAGTCAGCTGATCAGGACATTTATTCACAGACGCTTCAACAAACTAAAATGTCTTCAGACTCTTTTCACAAACATCCTCAACATTTATCAAAGCAAACCTAAAACTTCAGTCAACAATGTGAAGAGAATAAATTCACCAACAGTCAGTGAACTGACCTGAGAGTCTCCAGTTTACAGTTTGGACTCTTCAGTCCATCACAAAGACGCTTCACTCCTGGATCCTGCAGGTCTTTGTTCCAGCTCAGGTCCAGCTCAGTCAGATGGGAGGGGTTGGACTTCAGAGCTGAGGCCACGACTTCACAGTGACTCTCTGAGAGTCCACAGTTAGAAAGTCTGTCATGACACATAAATGATAGAACATGTTGTGATGAGAGACGACACTTCCTGCTTCCTGCTGAGAACATTCAGAGTTTCTACTGAGACTCAGGATGTTGGGACTGAGTTGAGCTCAGTCAACAGTTCCAGTACAAAGATGATGATGTCTCTGCTGTGGACCTGCTGCTGTCAGCTTCACCTCCATCCCTGAACATCTACAGTCTGCTGTCAAACGCTACACAATGGAACTGATCCTGGACAACATCACACCTGGACACCAGTAAAGATCAACACCAGGACATATTGTGATGTGATGACAGACGACTGGGTCAACTTTGGTCCTCAACCTTGTTTTGGAGCTTCTGAAAAACTTGTTGAGCACAAACACAAAGAACAAACCACTGAGGCTGAATTATTTCAACACAAACATGTTCTCAGGGTTTGTAGCATTAAATAAACAACTCTGACTCTGAGTGGATCAGATCTGTGGAAACAGTCTGACTTGTACCGTTCTGCTCTGATAGATTCACATCTCTGAACATTTCCTCATACGACTCTTCTCTGCAGAAACCAGACAGAGAACACAAGAGTTTCTCTCTAAGAGGAACTGAACATCAGGACACATGTAAAGTCTGGACTCTGGAACACCACTTCCCTCTTTAGAATGAACAGCTGAGTTCAGAACCAATCAGATGCTCCATGACTCAGTTCAACTCACTCTGCAGCGTCAGTCTTTGTAGGATCAGTAGTTTACGGAGCCTCATGTCCAAGTTAACAAGCTTCAGATACAAACTGTTGGACCAGTGACTGAATCACTTCACTGACCTCAAGATTATTCTCTAGCTGAGAAACCAAACCACTGTTACAGCATCAACATCATCTAATCACTGTCAGATAAAATCATGTTTATATCTTTACAACCATTATTGATCAATCAGAACATGTCAGAAACAAGTTCTGAGTGTTTGAAAGGTAAAAACTGAATATTACATGGAGCACTGATGACAAAGAACAATACAGTTTAATTCAATACAAACTAGAATCATCTGAAATAAAAGCTCAGAAGTCAAACTGATTAAATCCATCTGACATCAGGGACATCAATAATCCATCAATCATTTGTGTCAGAGCTCAGAAATGTTGGTTCATCATCCAGATGTGATGTTAAACTCTACAGAGTGAAATCATCACATTAAAGCTGTTGGTCTGGTCAGAAGACTGATCTCAGAACCTCCTCATGTCATCACAACTTCACTGCCTCCACATCAGAACCTCTACAGTTCTTCATGTGTCTCAGCAGATCTGCATGTTTCCTCCATCAGCCAAAGGAAGAACCACAAGAACAAACTGTTCATGGATTGATCAGCTTCAAACACCACAACATCAAACATCTACTTCTCCACAGCGTTTGAAGCAGCTCAAGAACATCTGAGACTGAACTCAGCTGACATCAAGTTTGAAATAAACCAGTGGAGCTCTGAGAATAATGACATGTTCTGGAGAGAACATCTGGAGAACTGAACCACTGATCTACTGACTGATCATGTTCATCACATCTGGACTCACCGAGCCTTTCTGCAGTTCCTCACAGCTGGAATCAGTCTCCATCGTCCCTCCTCTGATGTTCTGTACTTGTCCAGGTCCAACTCATCCAGAACCTCTGACATCTGCAGCATGTAGGCCAGAGCTGAGCACTGGAACACAGAGAGTTTCTTCTCTGATCTGTTCTCTGACTGCAGGAACTCTTGGATCTCCTGATGGACTGAGAGATCCTTCATCTCCATCAGACAGTGGAAGATGTTGATGTTTCTGTCTGGAGACGTTTTAGAACTGTTCATCTCCTTCAGGTTCTTGATGACTCTCTGGATGGTTTCTGGACGGTTCTCTGTCCGACCCAGCAGACCTCCTAAGAGTCTCTGGTTGGACTCCACAGAGAGGCCATGAAGGAAGCGAACAAACAGGTCCAGGTGACCATTTCTACTGTAGAGGGATTTAATCATGACTCTGTTCAGGAAAACATCCAGGGATGAGTTGTATTTCTTTCCCAGGAACTTCTCCAGCTCCTCAGTGTTGCTGTTGGTGTGACAGTGGAACATGTAGACTGCAGCCAGGAACTCCTGAATGCTCAGATGAACAAAGCAGTAGACTGGTTTCTGGAACATCACACACTCTCTTCTGAAGATCTGTGTACAGACTCCTGAGAACACCGAGGCCTCTGTCACATCCAGACCACACTGCTCCAGGTCTTCTTGGTAGAACATGATGTTTCCTTTGTCCAGATGTTCAAAGGCCAGCCTCCCCAGCCTCAGGAGAACTTCCCTGTCGGCCTCCGTCAGCTCCTGTGGACTGGTCTCGTGTCCCTCATGGTACTTGAGCTTCTTCCTGTGTGTCTGAACCAGCAGGAAGTGTGAGAACATGTCGGTTAGGGTCTTGGGCAGCTCTCCTCTCTGCTCTGTGCTCAACATGTGCTCCAGAACTGTAGCAGTGATCCAGCAGAACACTGGGAGTCCACACATGATGTGGAGGTTCCTGGATGTCTTCATGTGGGAGATGATTCTTGTGGACAGCTCTTCATCACTGAACCTCCTCCTGAAGTACTCCTCCTTCTGGTCGTCGGTGAAGCCTCGTACTTCTGTCAACCTGTCCACATGTTCAGGAGGGATCTGATTGGCTGCCGCAGGGCGGGAAGTGATCCAGACCAGAGCCGAGGGAAGCAGATTCCCCTGGATGAGGTTTGTCAGCAGGACGTCCAGCGATGACTTGTGGCTGACGTCAGACACAACCTCCCTGTTGGTGAAGTCCAGTGAAAGTCTGCTTTCATCCAGACCGTCAAAGATGAACAACAGTTTCCAGACAGCCAGCTTCTCTGCTGTCACCTTCTGTAATGCTGGATGGAAGACATGGAGCAGCGTCAGAAGACTGTGCTGCTCATCTCTGATCAGGTTCAGCTCCCTGAACGGAAGCACAACCACCACACTGACATCTTGGTTTTCTCGGCCCTCTGCCCAGTCCAGACTGAACTTCCTCACTGAGAAGGTTTTTCCCACGCCAGCCACGCCGTTGGTCAGGACCACTCTGATGGCTGTCTGCTGCTCAGGGAAGGCTTTGAAGATGTCCTGGCACTTGATGGGAGTGTCATGGAGGCTCTTCTTGGAAGCCGTCTCCAGCTGACTCACCTCATGTTGGCTATCAGCCTCTCCACTGTGTCCCTCTGTGATGTACAGCTCAGTGTAGACCCTGTTGAGGAGGGTTCCACCTCCTGTTTCATCACTTCCTTCAGTCACATGTTCACATCTCCTCCTCACACTTATCTTATGTTCCTGCAGAACCTCCTCCAGACCAGCATCTGCTCACAGACCACACAAACAAACACACCAACCTTTCATGTGTGGACAACACAACACAACAACAAGGTCACTTTTCACACATCAGTCCATCAGCACATGTTCAGTCTTACTTTGTCCACAGCTGCTCTGACTGACTGTCTCCAGTCCAGCTCTGCTTCTGGCTCTTTCTCCACACTGGGGACAGGAGGAGTGTCCTGATGGAGCAGACTGGTCCCAGTATGAGGTGATGCACTGTCTGCACAACCAGTGTCCACAGCTGGTAGAGACTGGATCCTTCAGGACGTCCTGACATGAAGCACAGCAGGACGGCTGCTCCTCCTCAGAAGCTCCCCTCCTCTTCATCACTCTGTCAACACATTGATTCATCACTCAGATCATCTGGAGAACAACATCCACATGTGACCAACAGTGAAGCTCAGATGCTCCCAGAGAACAGTCAGAGTGAGGCTACTGTTCTGTCTGAGTCCAGCTGCTTCCTTTATTACTAACTCCACTCACTTCTTTCCTACCAGCTGTCTGATTCCACTCTGACTGATCTGCCTGCAGTTTGCTGTTAATACAAACTCAACCCTTTGAGCAGCAGCTTCACAGTAACAGCCTTCCATCACAGACAGCTGCTCCTGGTCTTCACTCTTCTACCGTCACTCTGCTTCACTTTCAACTCACAGTACAAATGATGTTAAACTGTGTGAGAGCAGCAGCCTCAGACTCACAGTGTTCAGCTTTCATTTCAAACATGTGGATCATGAGAACCAGGAACCCACCAAGACCAACCACAACATCAAGCACACATGTGGAGAACACTCTGTCTCACTCTGACAGTCTTTACGGGGACGTCAACATTGGGCTGAACATGTTTGAATAGTGAGTGGAAACAGAGAACCAGAGGTTCTCAGCTGTTCTACCACAGAAACACCATCAGAACTTCTGGTTCTAAAACCCAGACCAGGATCCACCTCAGTCTGGAAGAGTTCTGCATTCTGACCACTGTGTGACTGTTTCAGCAGAGCATCTTCCTCCATCCTAAACCATCATCTTCATCAGGTCACTTTACAGCACAAACACTTTCTTACTTTGAGTCTGAGGGTCCAGGTTCTTCTCTGAAGAATGGAGGAAAATCATTGGACCAGTCACTCTTCATAGACAGACGGCTGGAGGCTGGAAACTCTGCTCTCTGTCTGCTCAAACACAAACATGTTTCTGTTCACATCAATCACAACAGAACTGTCTGTTTCTTCTTTACTGTGACCACAGCAAACATCACGTCCCACTGCAGGATCCATCTGACCCCCACATGAAGCCTTCACTCATTCTCTTCACTGCATTTACAAACTCCACTCTGAATATTGACTTTCCTGACTCTTAGATTCCACGTCTGCTAACAAGCCCAGACGTCTACAGCTGATCTCTGACACGTCAGACTCTTCATTCTGCTGGAAAACTGTCCTACAAAGTGATTTAAACACTTCCACATCCAGTTTATCAAGGTGGACCCAGCAGTGGTTCCTTCTTCTGGACCTGGTCTCTGCTGCACCAACACACCTCTAGTTACTGACATCTAACAACACAAAGGAGCATCAACTAAATGAGGTGTAAAGGTTTGTTCATGTGTTCTTACTTTGAGTCTGAGGGTCCAGGTTCTTCTCTGAAGTCTGGAGGTTCGTCACTGGACTCATCACTCTCCACAGACAGACGGCTGGAGGCTGGAAACTCCTCCTCTTCCTCACAAACACTCATCTTGAGGACTTGAGTCAGCCTGAGAGGAAAACCAGCAACACTGACTGTGAGTTCAGGAAATAATAAAGTTCATGTTTGTCTTCATTCAGGTTCTTTGTGTCCACAGAGGTGGAATCTGAAAACGAACTCAGAGAGAAAACTGAACACTTGTTTCCTCTTTCCTTGTTTCCTTGTTATTTTCCTCCTCTGATAATAAATCCTCATGTTGCTCAAACAGTGTCTACAGCTGATCTCTGACACGTCAGACTCTTCATTCTGCTGAAAAACTGTCCTACAAAGTGATTTAAACACTTCCACATCCAGTTTATCAAGGTGGACCCAGCAGTGGTTCCTTCTTCTGGACCTGGTCTCTGCTGCACCAACACACCTCTAGTTACTGACAGCTTTAAATATCTGCGCAGTTTAAAATGGAGGAGGAAGTGAAAGTGTTCTTTATAGAGTTTATAGAGCACTTTTCAAAAACTCAAAGATGCTTTACACGTTAAAAAGAAACACAAATACAGATTTAAAAATCAATCAAAAAGAAGACAGAAGAAATACATCTGAAAGTGCAGCAGAAAACAGAAATTCATGGTTGGAGTCTGTAAATAATGTGTCGTCTATGGTGTTTATAGATTTAGGGACATTGAAGAGGTGTGTTTTGATCTAGTCTTGAAGGTGGTCAACGGGATCATGGATGTGTTGTGGGAGTGAGTTCCAGAGGGAGAGAAAGCTCCGTCCCCCCAGGGTCGGTGTCTGGTCCTGGGGAGGGTCAGGAGGTTTGCATCAGAGGAACGGAGGGTCCAGGAAGGGGTGTAGAGGTGGAGCAGGTCCTTAAGAGGGGGCCTGGTTATGGAGCTTTATGGGTGAGGAGGAGGATTTTGAGTTGAATACGGTACTGAACAGGAAGCCAGTGAAGGTTCAGGAGGACAGGGGTGATGTGGGAACAGGAACAGGTGTAGGTGAGGAGGTGGAGGCAGAGTTCTGGATGTTCTGAAGGTTACTGAGGAGGGTGGAGGTTGAGCCGTACAGGATGCTGTTACAGTAGTCGATGTGTGATGTGATGAAGGCATGAATGAGGGTTTCAGGGTTTCACATGTCCTCAAACTTCACATGTGATCAGAGTCCGGCCCTGATGGTCTGCATCAGTCTCTGACCAGCAGGAAGCGAGAACCCGTCCAACGCTGCAGCTTTAATTAGGGTCCGAGAACCAGCGGTGTTTAGGACCCTGTTGTTCCTGCTCTGTTTGTTTGGCGGTTTCTTTTTCTTTTGACCCCCTAAACATGCTCAAAAACTCCCCAAATTTGGCACAACCATCAGGACTGGTGAAAAATGTGATATTTTGGGGGAATTACACATATGAATGGCAAAATGACTCAATAGCGCCACCTAGAAAATTGGGCTTTAGTGGAGTTAATACGGCTAGTTTCAGATAAACTCATGAAATTTGGTAGACAGGTACAGTAGCCCGAGACAAAAACATTCCTGCTTTTAAAATTTAAAAAAAGCTCAACAGCGCCTCCTAGAACACGTGGTGCGCAGGCATTGGAATTTAACGAACTCCTCCCAGGATTTTTTTCCCGATCTTCACCAAATTCGCTGTGTGGCATCTAGACCCCTCCAGGATGAAAAGTTATTAAAATCTCGTGGCTACGTCACACGGTGTGGGCGTGGCATGGCGGCCATTTTGAATAAATTCGCCATATGGAACAAAATGGGTTTTGGAGGTGAAGGGATCCACGTAAAATCACAAAATCCACACAAATCTGAAAAACTAATGTTTGATATACAATTCAGGAATGGATGTGGTCAAACGGCTCCACAGCGCCCCCTACAAATATTTAAACACTCATATAAAATCATTGCTTTATCCTACAAACATGAAATTTGGTACATACATATAGTATCCCAAGACCAACAGATCTGCACACTCCAAATTTCAAACAGCTCCACAGCGCCCCCTAGAAATTTCAAAAACTCATATCAAATCAGTGCTTTGTCCTACAGACATGAAATTTGGTGCATGTGCAGAGAAGGATGAGACAAACACTATTACGTGCTATAGACATTTCGATCGTATCCAAAGCGGCGGCGGTGGGGGGAGCGAGGGCCCGTCCGACGCTGCTTTCAGCTTTAATTTCAATTTGTCTTTTTAAACAGGCAAGTTCCCGGATCAGATGAAAGTAGCCAAAGCTACTCCCATCCACAAAAGTGGGGCAGCAGATCAATAAGTGAATCACAGGCCCATCAATCCTACCTCAGTTCTCTAAAATATTAGAAGAACTTTACACAGATAGACTTGATAAATGTACTGACTAATATAATCTACTAAATGACAGCCAACAAGGATTTAGAAAAACAGATCACCGGTATGAGCATTAATAGAACTTATAGAGGAAATCACAAACAGTATTGATCGGAAAACTTTTCAGTTGGAATTTTTGTAGACTTAAAGAAAGCGTTCGACACGATGGATCATAACATAGTCTTGAAAAACATGGGATTAGAGGAACTGCTCTGAACTGGACAGAATCTTATTAAACAAACAGAAAACAGTGTGTTCATGGGGACAGCACAGGTCCAAGTGTGGCAGTATAGAGTGTGGTGTCCCACAGGGACACCTGTGCTGGGGCCAACATGATTTCTATGATACATCAATGACTTGTACTTGGTTTCTGAAAAACTAAAGCGTGTCCTCTTGGCGGATGATACGCCAATACTAGGTTCAGCTGAGAACCTTGAAGCACTGATGACTGAGATTACAAATGAAATGTGGAAGCTAGAAGACTGCTTTGCCAAAAACAAACTGTCTCTCAATACAATAAAAACTGAAGGTATGTTTCTTGGAAAGTGTGACATAAATCCACAAATGCACATGAA
Organism: Dascyllus trimaculatus; assembly: GCA_024666655.1. Taxonomy (NCBI): domain Eukaryota; kingdom Metazoa; phylum Chordata; class Actinopteri; family Pomacentridae; genus Dascyllus; species Dascyllus trimaculatus. Next base: position 53,045 of record JAMOIN010000507.1, read on the forward strand.
GATCGACAACATAGTCATTGGGAGAGTCTACGAGCACACATTTCTGGGTGTAACTCTTGATCATAACGTTTGCTGGAAACCCCAAACAAACACTTTAAAAAACAACCTTTAAAACGAGTTCAAATCTGGTGCAGTTCAAAGAGCTTTATAAAAATGATCTCCTGCAGAAACACACAGAGGAAGAAAGTGGTTCATACTAGATTATCCATGCAAAAATCTGCTTTTTAACATGATGACAACCTTAATGATGACAGGCCTTTGTTTCTTCTGCTTTCAGTTTGTTATCTCAGTTTGTACGACCATAAACGATCACGTTATACTCCGTTTCTCCAGTCCTCTATCATTGTCTTTTATTTTGTAGGATCATATATTTTGTGCCATGCTCCTCAGTTTTGTTTTTTGTGGAAATGACTTGTGTAAATGCAGCTCTATGGAATGAAGACAGAGGGGAAGGACTTCTCATAAGGTCCTTGAACTTCCACCTCCTCCTTTTGACTGGCAGCTTCTGGGTTCTGTTTTCCTTTCTGTAATCGTTGTTTTATTGACATGCTTCTCAAATGAATTAAATAAATTAAATAAAACTGTCCAGCAAAGTGATTTAAACACTTCCATATCCAGTTTATCAAGGTGGACCCAGCAGTGGTTCCTTCTTCTGGACCTGGTCTCTGCTGCACCAACACACCTCTAGTTACTGACAGCTTTAAATATCTGCCCAGTTTAAAATGGAGGAGAAAGTGAAAGTGTTCTAGTAAAGATCATTTCAGCAGATAGAAGCTCCTCAGCAGTCAGCATGAAAACACTCCTGTGATATAAGAACACCCAGAACAGAACAGGAACAAGGTTCAGAGGCTCATCCTTGTTTTCTGACAGCAGAACAGTCATAATGTTGGACCAACACTCACCTTGTTCTCCTCCTCTGTTGACGCTAAAATGGAGTCTGAACTTTGTCATTTCCTCAAATCCTAAGAGCTGTTCCTCTTCTGTATCCAGTAAATCACATGACTCCACCCAGCTGTGTGGTTTCCTGCCTTCAACAGATGTTCTGATCAGCTGAACACACATTTATCTATCAGACACGTTGCTGCTGCAGTCGTTGTTCCACCACTGACAGAAGAACGCTGCCACTAGATCAACAGGTTTCCTCTCATTGGATCAGACTCTCTCAGGTGTGACCAGTGAACCTGAGCTCTGCACAGTGACACCAGAACTCCACAGGACCACAGCTGTGATGCAGTGGAACCTCCAGAGCTGTCCACCGTCTCTATGGGCCTGAAGTTCAGCGTCTCCACCACAGACAGTCGCTGTGTGGCCTCACAGTCCACTTTATCTCTGTCCTCAGACCTCTTTAATGTTCATGGAGCTCCTCTCAGCTGCTTCTTCTTCCTGTCTTCTGCTTTTATTCAGACCAACGCTTCACATCTTAGAACCTGATCACGTTTTGTTCTTCATCAGGAACTCAAACTGTCCAACCAGAGCAGTGCAGTAATACTCAGCTCTGTGCAGTACTTTAGTGAAAGGACTCAGTGACTCCTGAAGCTGAGGATACCTGTGGAGACATGGAGTCAGAGCTCCATCTGCTGGTGGTGTGTTGGTGCTGCAGCTTCTCTCATCTCTGTGGATCTCTGAGTCTCTGTGCTCTGAAATCACAGCATCATACAGAGACGTTCTGAGATCAACTCTGGAGAAAGTCCACATTCATAAGAACACAAGTTCAGCTCAGAACCACACGTGGAGAAGTCTCACGTCTGTTCTGGTTCCACTTTTCAGAGCTTTCACTGTTTCCTGACATTTTATAAAGCAACCAGTCAGCAGATTAAAACCCAACAGTCCATAGCTGCATTTGGATTCCCTCTGAGCAGCAGTCAGCGACCGTGGGAAGGAACCAAAACCCCCCCTAGGACAGGGAGGGGAAGAAAAACCTCTGGCAGAACCAGGCTCAGGGAGGGAGGACATCTGCCTGGACCGCTTGGGTCGGGAGGGGGGATGAGGGGGGAGGGACAGCAGCCAACCAAAGGTGAGCTCTTCCAGGTGAGCTCTTCCTCTGCCTGTCAGCTAATAGAACAGAAACCTTTCAAACAGAAGCAGCGTCTGATCCAACAGGTCAGATTAGAGGAACATTTCATTCTGGCTTCAACAACTAATATTTACAATACAGTTGAAAAGATATTTAATGATTGGATTTAAGAGGCTTCATTTGATAACAGGACTACAGTCTCTTATAAAACACATGGACAGATTAAAAACATGACGCCTCTCCTCCTCCTGATGTTCTCCAGTGGAGCTGATCAGCCTTCAGGCTCCATTAACTCCATCAGGCTGGTCCAGATGCTGCTGAAGGTCCACGGATGGAGCTGCTGATGTTCTGTCTGTGGAGTCTCCAGCAGTCAGTGAGGATCTGGGTTTCTTCAGCTGTCCCTCCAACAGAATAATGCTCAAATGTTAGTTTTAATGCAGTTACAGTCATAAGAATAGAACATAGTCACACTACAGGTAATGAAGACCAGACAATCATCACTAATAGAACAACAAAGTCAGCCATGGAGGACATTAAATAACAGTAGAAAGTGATGAACTATATAAAACTCCACTGTGAGGTCAGAGTGTGACCGTTAGATGAACCTAAAACTACTTCTATCTCTGTTTAACTGCTACAGAACCGTCAGAGCCGGCGGCAGATGTCAGAAAGTCCAGCCCAGATAAGGCTGATCTCAGCGGGCTACTGTGAGCGCTGACCTCCCTGTGGTAGCCGTCTAACCGGGACGCTCACATCTCTGAAAGCGTTGGAGTAAATTTTATATCAGGCCTCATCTGGATGAGTTCAGCTCAGATGTGACGTTCATACAACCACTGTCTCTGCTCACATCATCTCTCAACTACATTTAGTGTCACAATAACAGCAGTATTTACTACTAACCTGCATCACCGTTCAAAGGTTCCTCCTCGGTCTTTGACGCCGGTTGGAGCGAAATGCATTATGGGGAACTTGGCTGTTTGAGTCCACACAAGTCTGGTCCTGATGCATTCTGGGTAATGTGGGCGGAGCGAGTTCACCTTCAGGGATTTGACTGGAGAGATGCATACTTCTGTTTCCAACGCTTTATTAAAGAAGAAGTATAAAAGCAAACCAACATGGCAGCTTCCATTCAACAAACGTTACAACAGCATGGCTGAACCCAGATCTCCAGACTTCATCTCACTTGTGGACTCATTCATGGGAAGTCCAGGAGGGCTGAGGGCCGTCCAGATCCACAATTCATCCAGTCCACAAGGGGCCTCAAGAGGACTTTCTGTAGACTTCCACAGAGTCTGCTTGGGGGTCAGACTTCAGCAGACTTCACTAGTCTGATTACTCACAATTCATTGCAATACGTTTTCATTTTTCCATCTTATTGTTGCCTATAAAAGCTGTGCAGTCTGAAGCCAAAGTCATGGGCTCAGAAAAACATGGCTGAAAAGGACTAAAGGAAGTCTTCCAATGGAGCAACACCCAGATTATTTAGTACCAGTCTGGCTGTGGAAATAAACACTTCTGTTTCTGAATGTGTGCATGTTACACTTTAAGAAGGACGCCGCAGTCCATCCTTGGTGTAGCATATTAATGTTCTTATTCCTGTGGAAATGATGACAAACACAGCAGTCTTAAAGTCTGTGTTGCTTCACAGAACTTGAGCTGTCACAATTCAGAACACACGATTCCACTTGATCAAATCAGGAACATTCAAATTACAACCATGAAACATGTAATAGTCCATCCTGTAAACATTTTCCACCAGCAGTATTTATTCTCACTAAACTTCTTTTTAACCTTCACTTATTCTGTCATGAACCGTTTCACCTTTTTAACTTAACCTTAACTGTCTTTAACTCATCACTATTTATTATTGTCTCTGTCCTACTCTATGTTGCTCAGAAATAACTTTACAATCTAATACTGACATCATGTCTTCCATATAAACTCTTATTTTGAAATTTACAGCATCGCCCAGGTTCGCTATATCGTTCTGCTCTTATTCTGAAAACCCACCGGAAACTGACGTCGGTCAAAGCTGCAAAGCGCGCGGACTTTACCGTTAGCATTTGTCCCGTTAGCCTTCGCTCATTCACACACACAAATAGAGCTTTAAGCCCTTCCAGCTCCTTCGTCAGCCTCAGCTCCCAGCCCTGTTTGTGATTTTATCTCCGGCTGCTCGTTTTCTCCCGCTAGAAGACCGTTTTTAAAGCTCCTTTTCTACTTTATTAGCGCCCCGTCGCCATGTTTAGCTTCCACTCGTTACGGCGGCCTCACTCGTCTCCGTTAAAGTCACGTTCCAAACCACTACATGTCACAGTCTGAGGCTCATACATGTCATATTACTCTAATATTTCCTTGTGCTTGTGATTTCTGGGCTCTTACCTGTAAAATGATGACAAACACAGCATCTTACCTGTGTCTGTGTTCCTCGGCAGTACTTGTGCTGTGTGACGTCTCCCTCTGTTAGTGGCTGCCGTCCGCTTTAGCTGCCTGCTGCACACAGCTCCACCTGCTGGCCGGGGACTGCAACTACGGGACATGTAAGCAGACCTGCTGGAAGATGAAGGAAATCACACTGAGGACACGAATACAGTCACTGGAACATGCTGGAAAGCCCTGCAGCTGATTCTCATCAGTTCACATCTTTTAAAAAATGTATTTGCAAACATTTAACAAGACGTACAAAGGAGTAAAGTCAAATATGAACAATCCAAACAAGAAATAGCAGGAATGTTTTGAAAAGCAATGGAAGACAATAAAAACAACCACCAAAAAACAAACAAGTAAACAAAAACAACAACAACTATAATAATATTAAAAAAGGTGAACACAGATGAGCCCCACCCATGGAGGGAGGGTGGTGGTCTGTAGATAATCCAGCTACACCCAACTTGGCCCTATGTCTTGTATTGAAGAGGAGCTACTGCACATGTACAACTTTTAATGAGAGTCTATGGACAAAGATTTTAACACCCAGGATGGAAACACGTCACCAATCAGACAACGCAGATGAACGAAGCAACTTTACTCTTCATCATTACCAACATAATATTTGTCTTCCTCATCTTAAAATAGATATACATTTATTTTAACATATTTGTATTTTATTATTTCATTTTTATTATTATTTTTATATCTTATTTCAGCTAAAGTGGTGAGTGATGAATGGTGGGGCGGCGCCACTGGTTCATATTATTCCATTGGTGATGACAGTGGCCATGCAGGGTTTCCCCCAGAAAACTTGCTAAGCCCGGCGGTAGAGAAGCCCACCGGCCGACCGTCGTGTTTTTGTAAAAACAAACAAACAAAAAAAAAAGTTAACAAAAATTTTAAAATTATGACTATTATGTGTTATTATAAGCCATTTATTAACAATACTTAAACGTAGAGTCTTATAAAAAGGCACAATCTTGAAATATGGTTTTAACAAACAGAAAAAAATTACAGTTAAAATAAAAAATATCAATTGTTTTCACTTAAGTTAAATCCTAGTGAATCTTAAAACAAGCCGTTGCTGGTCACATTTAAAAGTAAAATAAATTAACATAATTAAAAAAGTGCAAACATGACCAAGGGGTAAAACCAGGAACTCAGAGGCTGAACAGGTCTGCTGTGCTGTGTGACCTCTACTACTTATTGCTGCACATGGTTCAGGTTGGATCAGTGCATCAATCCGTCTGGGTTTACCATACTGGGTCTGGTAGAGCCATCCGCTAAATTTAGGGTCAGATAACCATTTTGGATTAAATCCACTAGTTCCATGTTTACCAGAAGGCTGCTCTGATGACGTGCTAACATCCGTGCTAACATCCGTGCTAACTCCACTGGCTCTGCCTCATCATGGAGCCGCGGCTCGGTCGACTCTCCGGGGATGAACTCCCCTTGGCCTGGAGGTGAACGAGTGGCTCATCGTCTCCTCCGACTTCGGAAAAAGTTCAAGTATCAACCATAAAATGTCGCCATTGCGCTTTCAGCCATATATGCTTTCAGCCAGATACGGTTAAAAACTGTATACGTCTTTGGTATCACTGTTTTGGTGCATTTAAAAAAACCTATTTTAAATAAATGAACAGGTGACGCTTAGCCTGACGGGGGGGCAAGGAAAGTCTGGCGGCCCTCCAGGCTTATAAAGCACTGGGGGAAACCCTGCCATGGGTAGTGATGGTCCTCTGACACCCGAAGCTCCGACACATGCGCGGTAGCTCATGAAGGAAATGTATCGAACCACGGTGCCGAGGCGTGGTTTGGTCACGTGACTTGTGACGGTCGAAGCAGTTGAGCGCTTCGAACGTCAACAAATCAGCTGATGGGTTCGGTTTAACATGTGAATCACTTGGCTTGATCGAGTGCGCTCCGGGACAGGAGATCCCTGTTTAGTGTGGTTCATTTGAATTTTTTAGTAGGTTGGTTTAGTTGCTGTTGTTGCCGTTAGTTGCTCTGAGAGTCAGTAGTGTTATATCAGATTGTGTATTTTGTAGAGAATCAGTGTAGATAGATATAAAGTAGTCAAACACTTCCTGTGTACTCCAGCCTCATTTGTGCCGTGTGAACGGATTTTTCTTCCAAGGATGGGGAAATAGTCTCTAAAAGAAGGAGGGGGTATCTGAATATTCGGTCGTTGTAGTGATACCCAGATAAACCCCAGCCGCCGTCGCCTGGCTGAACATCTGCTCCAGCGGCACGTGGAGCCGACAGAAAGACACCACACTGCTGCTGTGCCACCGCTATCCCATATCCATGCTAATGTCACTGGATTCCTACCATGAATATATAGCAGATGTTGCTATTGGGACCAGCCCTAAAAGAAGAAACCACTTGAGTCGGAAAACTGTGGATAAACTGTTGTCTCTTAATAAAAACTCACAGCCAGTTACACAAACACACCCACATGAACCTCTTTACCCTCTGAACCCCTGAACATACTTTGCCAAAATCCATAATATAATCTATAGTTGCACCAACCCAACGTGAAAATGACATCAGGCTGTATTTGCAGAGCTCATCTCATGAATGCAGCAGCTCCATTTAAATGTTTCATTACACAAAATATCAGTGAAGAGTGTATAAGGTGACAAACAGACATGCCAAAGAAGAAACATGGTCTTCAATAGTTATTGTTATTATTACTGTTGTTATTGTATCCACTAGAAACCATGCAGTCATCTAGTTTGGTCCAACAGGAATGTGAATGGAGAATCAAATTCAAAACAATCCATGAACCTATTAATACCATGTCTGGATTGCACTTCATTTTATTGACCACTAGATGTCCTACTGAGCACTGTGTGTCATTGAAGCCTCCAGTCATGAACCATGCTTCGAAAAAAAGTGTTCAATGAAGCCTCGATCCCCCATCACTAGCCATGGGTGGAGAGTATAATGTTTAGATCCAGTGTATAAACGACTCTCCTAAACCAAATGTTAGTAATGTTGAAAACAGAAAAGTATGATTCACTCTGTCAAAAGCTTTTTCAGCATCAAGGGAGGTGATAATGGTTTTGAAGTTGTTGGATCCAGAAATGGTTGTCAGGTTAAAAAGTCTGAACATGTTATCTGAGGAACGTCGTCCTTTAATGAAACCGGTTTGATCAGGATGTTTAATATGAGGGATTACTTTTTGGATGGTCAGGGCTTTGCTTATTATTTTAACGTCTCTATTGATTAGTGATAGAGGCCGGTAACTGGAGCATTGAGTCGGGTCTTTGTCTGGCTTTGGCAGCAATGAGAGGAGAGCAGTGTTCATATGTCGGGGAATTTTAGAGGCATGTTTGATTTCTTGGCACATTTTTATGAATAATGGTGAAATAGTGTTCCAGAAATGTTTGAAGAATTCAGCAGGGAGGCCGTCCGGACCAGGAGCTTTACTGTTTGGCATTTGGTTGAGAGCCTTTGTCTCGGGAGCCCAGGTGACTGAGCTCCCACCTAACGGGTCCTTGTATCCCCCACAACCACAAAGACAGCAGACGAAATCAGGTATGAGGAAAACACTTTATTAGGATTTTAATTCACAATTCAGTAAAAATATAAAACATACAAACAGCTGCGCTCCACTGGTCCCTGGGCCAAGACCAGGCAGATGTACCTCATAACCTCCCTTTCCTTTCGCCTACTGCATCCTACCACCCCCCTTTCGCTGGATAAGATGCTCGAGAGCAATAAGAAGAAACACCACAACAATAATAAAAAAACACCCCACTGCAAAACACTTCTAGGAAAAGGAGGACCAAACTCTTAAAGCCACTATATCACACTGAGCACTGCAAGCAGGTTATCATGATAATAAGGCCAGCTGAGGGCAACACCTTCCACACCACACAACCACCTGAACCAACCTGAAGCCACCCACGACGGGGGAGGGGGGGGGACAGTCTGTACAAAAGTTCTGGCCTGGAAGCAGTTGGCAAGGAGGGGCACTAATCGCCTCTCATATGTCGGCTGTAGCTGTGTGCAGGGATAGCGGCCGCTGACTGTAGAAGTCTAAAAATTCGCTCTCGGTAGGAGCCACCACCGACCGAGAGATTTAAAAATCCTTCTCACCGCCCAGGAACGCCGTCCATATATGGCCCCCCCAAGGACAGGGTTTTGCGGGGGGCACGGTCGTCGCGATGGCGGACAGTCTCCAGGGGCGTAGCCATCATTTTAGAAGTGGGGGGGGGCAAATTGTTCAGAGGTCCATTGAGTGATTTATCATCCTCTCGCATTCAATTTCACCTCTCCTTAGCAGCTAAAGAGCCACACAGCCACAAACAGCACAGCACCAGGGAACCGACTTTAGTTCTTTAAAATAATACACCATCAAAGTCAAAATCTAAAATCTACAGCGGCCAAACTCTGGTTGAGTTGACACAGAACGACCCTGGAGCATCTACAGGGCGAGGAGTCAGATAATTAAGAGCCAAATGAAAACACTGAACACCAAAAGTTCTGTAGAAAACCACTCCTGTTTAAAATGAAATGGAAGTGACCAGATAACAGGGTAATAAGCCTCATAAATTAATTTAATGGCAAGAAGTGACACAACAATAAATATATCCACAACTACTGCAACCCAGACTAAAAACATTTAGTATAAATAAAACTAGTTCTGAAGCAGCAGTCGAAATGCTGATCTTAGAGTCCCTCTTATCCTGTATGCATTTCCTCAGCCAGTTATAATTTCTCCTGCAATAATATAGATAATAAATGTGCAAAGCAAATTTTATAAATAGAATTAAGAATAGTGGTGGTGAGGAAAATAATCATAACGTCAGTTTTATGCCGTTGATATTTTTTTCTCAGTAAGTTCTGTTCTTTTCTTACCCTTCATCATCATCATCATCATCATCATCATCATCATCATCATCATCCCTACTGGCCTCTGGTCCACTGTCTCCTCTCTCAGCCTGCTCTTTCTATTGTGGTAATAAAGATTAAAAAATATGTGGAAAGCAGCATTTTGAAATAGAATTAGGAATACAGTAGTAGTATTATTTTACCTCCAAATCCCTTTGATGCCATCGATATTTCTCTCAGCCAGTTAGAACTGAGACATTATGAGGACTTCAGGTATCGTTCCTCCTCACCTGCTGTGAAGACCCTCCATGTCCATCCCTGCTGCTGGCCTCTGGTCCACCTTCTCCTCCCTCACACTGATCTTTCTATTGGATAATGATTAGAAAATATGTGCAAAACAATAGTGAGCACATGTTGTGTGCAGAAATCAAGGAGGAGTGGATTTATAACCAGCTAGCTTAGCGAACTAAAATGACAGCTATTAGTCATCTTTTAGCCAAATGAAATACAATATAGAAGGTCTTTGTTTGATCTAAACATTATCTACATGGAGCAGCACGACTCAACTTACACGGTTTGTTAAAAAAAAACTGTCTAAAGTTTTTTGCCTCTTGGATGTTTTGCTGAACTTGTCTGACTGAAACACAACCTCTGACTCTGATGACGTCACGGGAGGCAGCGGTGTTTGCTCGCCGCCTTTTAGCGCCGTCGACTAATGATGCGTTTGTAGGCGGCTCGGAAAAACGCGTCTCAACATGTTAAAATGAATTAAGTGGTTTAATGGCTGTGAAAAAGAGCGGGGGAACGGAGGGCACGGATACGGAAACTGCCGGGGACATGTCCGCCGTGTAGCCCCCGTCCGCTACGCCCATGACAGTCTCTATCAACCGGCAGCGGTGCTCCTCTCTCGGCGTCCCGAAACCGGCGTCCGAGGCAGCCGATCGGCGTCAACAAGCCGGGTTTAGGAGCACACCCGTCTCTCATCAGAGATCACACTCACGCGTTTTACTCTGCGTGTTTTCACTTCCCTTCAGTCAGGAAATAGCGAGCGTTGCATGCATTTCTTTAGACCCGGTCGCTGGCGTTGCTCCGTCGAGCCTCTGCTCCTGGTCCCGATCGCCGCTGTCCGCCTGAAGTCCTCCCGATCGTCACCTCTTTTCCGCTCCACGCCTCCTGTCCTGCTGCCGTCTCTCCTGCTATGCCGATAAGCACCTGCTGAAAAACACCAATCCCTGCGGTTCTCTTGAGGTCTTGGCCCCCAGCAGACCAATCCGCAGCCTGCAGCAAATTCTGGGCTCATCCAGATCAGCTGTGGATAACAAGCTGCACCCTTCCCCGCCCTCTTCTCCACAGTCCACCAATTCAATGAATGACTGCTTTAAGCAGTTTTTCTTGTGTGTACAAATACAAAATGTCTGTCACAGATCACACCAGTAAGTCCATCATTCAGTCTCATGAATCGGTCGTTTCCCCTTCCTTCATAATAAACCCGACTATTGGCGACACCTTAAGGTATTGATCTTGTGTAAATGGGTTGTCCAGGATAGCTGCTTGATCAGTTGTTATGTTGGGAAGGTTGAGAGAGTCTAAAAATGAGTCCACTTCTGATCCGTCTGGTTCATGATCACAGGTGTATAGATTCCTGTAAAATAGTAGAAAAGTGTCATTGATGTCTTGTGGTGACAACATCGGCCTCCCTGCTGAATCCCTCACTACGGATATTATGGATTTTTCTTTGTTACGTTTTAGTTGGTTTGCCAGGTATTTTCCATTTTTATTGCGATATTCAAATGTATCATGTCTTAATCTTTCTATTATGAACTGAGTTTTTTGTTAAGTATGTTGTCTAGTTGGAATCTAACTCGTCTTAATTCATTGTGGATGACTTCTGATGGGTTATTTGCAAATGAGTCGCTCATTTCTTTGAGTTTTATCTCTAGTTTCCTGTTAACTCCTTCAAAATAAAACCACCATCAGTCCATTGCTTTTAATGACAGTATTAGATGGTTGTGGAAGAGTCAGGAGGATCTGTGGTGTAAACTAAGCTGTCCATCTTTACATCTAATGTAGACATCAGTGACATCACAGAGCTTGATGGAGTCAGTCTCTGCTTTACTTTGAAAATACATCAATACAGAACGTGTGATTTCCTGCCCTCTGGTGGCCAAAGCCTGGAAGTGCTTCAATGTCGGACGTCTGGTGAAGGGATTCAACAGTAAAATAGAAATGATTGTAGTGATGAAGCGTGGCCACCAGAGGGCGCTGTTACATTTCAGAGTTTCCACACATGTGACAGAACTTTAACTGCAGCGTCTGGAAATGATCTGGTAGAAATGAAGCAATCAGTGGCCACAATAAATGAGCCATGATACATACATGAATAAAGTAAAGAGGAAAACATGGACTGAGCTGTAAAAGAGCAGCTGATGGACGGTTAGTGGTGTTTATCCCTCGGATGTTTCACTGGAGGAAAACAAGTTCAACCAAAGTCATGACAACCATCAGCTCCAACAGAAGAGAAGACAGACTTTATTTAAAGGTTAAAGGCTCTTATTGTTAGCGACCACATGAGTCAGGATTATGGTTCATACATGTGTTAAAAAGCTTCCACTGGATTATTACCAACAATCAGGTGATGCTAGCAGAAGCACAAAGCTAAAAGACGACGCTGGAAAACTCCCAGAAACACATGAAAACCTGGAAGTGAGGCTCCAGGTGGGCAGATGTCAGTCAGAGAGGATCAGATGTGGATCTCCAGCTCAGAACCAGAGTCTGTGTTCATGAACCAGCCTCTGTTTGCTGCCTGTTGATGAGATGACAGGAAATCTAACAGTGATATGACACAACTCTTCCAGCTGGGACCCTATCGGAGGGCTTTCATTCATCAGCCACATGTTTCCAGGACTCTTTGTTCTCATCAGCTCAATGTGTTGCAGGTAGAGAAGCTGAACCAGTTGGACTGCAGCTGGAAATCGAAAGTCCACTCAACTAGAATCCTGCTCTGACACAAACATCCTGAAACTTCCTGACACTCTGACATGCAGGCTGCCCTCTGAACCGGACATCAGCCTCCAACCGATCATGTCTACATCAACTGAACTTCTCCATCATCCACAGTGTGGAGCTGCAGCACTAAACTACACAGTGGTAACAACACACTTTACACTGGTTCCCAGTCCACCTCCCAGTAACATGGACCAGTCAGAGTCTCTACACACCAGCTGCTGCTGCTTCAACCTCTGGATCATCAGGACACACTTCATCCTCTCAGGAAACACCGTCCTGATCATCACCATGACTCCCAGCTGCAGAGAGAAGAAGAAAGAGCAGAGGAGATCAATGAGTTTGATCAGC
>JAMOIN010001129.1:0-92500 GCA_024666655.1 Dascyllus trimaculatus
CTACCCTAACCCTAACCCTAACCCTAACCCTAACCCTAACCCTAACCCTAACCCTAACCCTAACCCCCTAACCCTAACCCTAACCCTAACCCTAACCCTAACCCACTAACCCTAACCCTAACCCTAACCCTAACCCTAACCCTAACCCTAACCCTAACCCCCTAACCCTAACCCTAACCCTAACCCTAACCCTAACACCCTAACCCTAACACCCTAACCCTAACCCCTAACCCTAACCCTAACCCTAACCCTAACCCTAACCCTAAACAAACATGCACATTTTACAGGAACACTACATTTCAACCATTGCAACTCTCACCACAACCCCCCATAACGATTTGGCCCTGCAAATAGCCATTGGTTGGGCCAAAAAACGTTATGGAAACAGATTACAAGAAGAAACCATACACACAGTTGAACATATCCTGAAACCGGACCAGAAAACAACCACTGAAGACACCAGACCCCCACCTCGCCTCAAGAACAGAAATAAAATGGACAATCTACTACCCGTAATTCCAGAACTGCCAGATGAGGAAGCTTTCCCACCCCTACCCAGACCACAGACCTTACACACAACCTCACATCCCCTTGGATCCAGAACTGCCACATCACAAGAACCACCCACAGATGACGACCACACCACCAGCCAGACACCCCAGCCTGTGTGCTCTTTACCACCTGCAACCAGAGCTAAACAGCTCTCACAGTTGGCGCCTAACCCGGCCCCACGACCCGCCAGAGCCACGCAGACCACCCCCTCCCCCTCACAACTACAGAAGAACAGAGCATTTGGACAAACTTTACGCCTACCCACCCAACCCATATACACGACGCAGAAATACATCCCCAACCCCCCACCTAGGACTGAGACCTTTCAACCACCACCCCGAGAACCCACCTACCCTCAGGCCCACCCCCCCAGAACAACCAACACAGATGGCCGAAGGAGAGAGGAGGACAACACACCACAACCAAGAATGCACAGCCGCCAACCTCAACCACCAGGGAGCACCAACACCGACTGTATCCAGACTGCACCACCACCCAAGCCAACCTCAGCAGAACCATCAACCTCGACACCCTTGCCACAGAGGACTAAGAAGACCCCCCACCAACCTCTAAAATTTCACAATAGAAATCACAGTGATTCCCACACCCCTGAAATATCGCCCATTTATCCCACCCAACTTGCATTTTCCAAACCCACTTCGGACAAGAAAATCCTATTAGTAGAAGCCCAACTTTGCCCCCCACCCAGAAGACCCCATGAAATCTCTAACCTGCACACTGTCACCCTCAGCACCTTTTCAAATGTTTCTGTTTTCACTCAGGATAACATTTCTTCTTCTCTCCCATCTCCTACAGCTACCAATAACACTCGGGCTGGCCAGGCTGAGCAGCAGATCCCACCCATCCCTAAAACTTTCCAACAAAGGGAGGCGGAGATGATGAAAGGGATGCAAAAGGTAAAATCTACCATCAGCAAAACCCAATCTGAACCCTCCTCCAAGCCACGACCTGGTGGGGTCGTGCTGCCTCAGCAGGCCAGCCCGACATCCACCACACTTCCTTTACAGTTTAAAGAGCCTGCTCCAGCATCCACTTTCAAATCTTGTATCCCGTCGTCCTCCACTACTTCTACTACTTCTACCGCTCCCCCTCCTCTCCATAATCCTCCTCATTCTCCCACAGCTGATCCAGATCAGAACCTCGTCCCTCCCTCTAATCCCACCTCTTTTCCCTCCTCAGATACCCATCACAAACCGGATCCCAATCCTGACCTTAACTCTCCCTCCCCTCCTACTCTCTCTCCCTTCTCTGACTCGGATCCCAATCCTGATCCCACTCCTAATCCTAACCCCCCACTTTCCCCCTCTAACTCTACCCTCCCTTCCCCCTCAGCCTCTAACCTTAATCCCGACCCCAATCCTAATCTTAACTCCCCATCTCCTTCCCTTCCTATTCTCCCTCCCCCTTCAGGCCCTAATCCTAACCACCCCCTTCCTCCCTCCCCTATCCTGCCCCCTCCCTCCTTGCCTAATCCTAACCCTCCATCTCCCTCCATTCCTATTCTCCCTCCTCCTTCAGGCCCTAATCCTTACCTCCCCCGTTTTCCTCTCCCTACATTACCCCCTCCCTCTGCTCCTAACCTTAACCCCCCATCTCCCTTTATTCCTACCCTCCCTCCCCCTTCAGGCCCTAACCTTAACCTTCACCCCAATCCTAACCTTAACCTCCCTCCTCTCCCCTCTCCCACCTCCCCCCTTCCCTCAGCTCCTAATCCTAACCTCTTTCTCCACCCTAATCCTAACCTTCCATCCCCCCCTAATCCCTCGTCCCCTCCCCCCATTTCTCCTACCTTTCCCCCTCCATCTGACCTTAACCTTGACCCCCATTCTGTTCATAATCTTTCCTCCCCCACTAATCCTACTTCTTCTTCCTCCCCAGCTCCTGACCTCAATCCGGACCCCAACCTTAATCCTAACCTTCCTCCCTCTTCTAATCCCACCCCTCTACAATCTCTCAGCTCTCTCTCCTCCACCCCAGGGAAATTCAGACCCCACTACCACATTGCACGACCAAACAGGAAGATTCAGGACTGGTTCTTTAAGGCAAGAAAACCCATCGTCATCTTCGGAGACTCTAACATCAATAGGATACCACCCCACAGTCATCCACAGGTCCAGCTGGACAGCTACCCCGGAGCCAACAGCTATCATTTTCTCAAGGTTTGTGAGAAAACCCCCTCCAATCCCTCTGTCAAAATTGTCATTTTTTCTATTGGTATTAACAACAAAGATCAAGACCCCAAACAGACTACATGCAAACAACTTAAATCACTTTTCAGAACAGCTGCCTTGGCCTTCCCCAATGCAGACATCTATTTTCCCATCATGAACTTTTCATCCAACCTCACTCCGACACAAAAAAGCAATTTGAAATTAATTAACAACACTATGGCAACACACATCCCTTTCCTTACAGAAATACCCCATGACACTTTTTCTACAGAAAAAGACAACATCCATTGGACTCCCTCTACAGCCAGACGTATTTTTGAAAATTGGTGCACACAACTAAATTTATAATTACAACAGAAACCAAACCAGTATCCAACACAAACACTCACACTGCCACAGATCGCAACCTGGACCTGGGGTGGAACTCACCCTCCACCATCTGCAATTTGTCCACACTTTTCATTCCCTCCCGAGAACAACAGCAACTGCTAGGTAAAGGTTTATCTTTTATCCCACGACCCTCAAAATATGACTGGGAGGAACTTCAAAGGGACCTCTACAAGTACCACAGACGCATTAAGATTAAAGACTATTTTCACCCTGACACAGACTTTCATCACACACCCTTCACACATCCTTCCAACTGGGAACCGGACTGGGCACAACTTCATCCACTAACACAAAAACTCATTACATCAGACAGACGGGCCCTGCACAATTATCGGCCTCCGGCAGATGTCCCTGACAATCTGTCGGAGGCCGAACGCAGGGCCCTGACAGAACTAACTCACAACCCCAACATCATTATTAAACCTGCTGACAAAGGATCAAAAATTGTAATCATGGACAGACATCATTATTTACTGGAGGCCAATCGACAACTGAACAACACCAACTACTACAGACCACTAGAGGACAGCATTCAACCACAAACACAACTCAAACTCAGGACCATTATACAATCACTATACAACAAGAAATATATTACGGCCAAACAAAAGGACTTCCTATTTGGACCCAATGACCCACGACCCCGTTTATTCTACTTACTACCCAAAATTCATAAAGAACCCCAGACCTGGACCATTCCCTTTGAAGTTCCTCCCGGTCGACCAATAGTTTCGGACTGCAACAGCGCAACATACAACACTTCCCAGTACATTGAACACTTCCTAGGCCCCCTCTCCACTAAACACCCCAGTTATATTAAAGATACATATCACTTCCTGGACACAATCAGGCCCATGGCTGTCCCCAACAAATCATTTCTTTTCACAATAGACATTGACAGCTTGTACACCAATATCAACACCGGATTAGGCCTACAGACAATTTCTACCATTTTCAATAGATTCCCGGATAAAAACAGACCAGACCAAGAACTCATTCAACTCCTAGAACTCTGTTTAACCTCTAACGATTTCCTCTTTAACAATAAATATTTTCTCCAGATCCACGGGACAGCCATGGGCCAGCGATTTGCACCCTCCTACGCCAACCTATACATGAGTGAGTGGGAGCGAGAAGCCCTGGCAAAATGTACATTACAACCCGCAATCTATCTCCGTTTCCTTGACGACATCTTTGGTATTTGGCCCCACGACATTTCTCTCTTCTCCGACTTTATCAATACATTAAACACTCATCATTCCACAATCCGTCTCAAACATACCATAGATCCACACCAGGTTAATTTCCTCGACACCACAGTTTTTTTTCAGCCACTTAACGACACCCATAAACAAATACACACCAAAGTTTACTTTAAGCCTACAGACACACACGCACTCCTGCACAAATCAAGTTATCACCCAAAACATACATTTAAAGGAATAATAAAATCTCAAATCATCCGCTTCCACCGCATTTGTTCAACCAAACCAGATTTTGATCAAGCCACACGCACCTTATTCAATAGCCTGAGGACCAGGGGCTACTCAAAGCGACTTCTACGTACAATAAAAAACAGCACCCTGGCCTCTCTCGCTCCCGCTCACTCATCCCACCCACCCCAGGTCCACAGCGGGGGGCTGCCCTCGTCCCCAACACACCAGGGGGCTGGGGGCAGCTCAACGCATACACAGACAGCACCACAACACACACTACTTGCACAGCACACCCCCGCTGACCCCCCGTCACTCATACCTATGGTTTCCACATTCTCACATAAAATAACAGCTCTGCATCGCCTTCTCAAAAACAACTTCTCCGCAATTCAGCAACAACATCCAGCTCTACACAACTATAGAATCATATCTGCTTTCAGGAAAAATCCCAGCCTACAAAACATCCTTACCAGTTCCAAATTCACAGATCATAGACCTCAGCCACGTACACAACTAGCCACACACTACAGAAATAGGAAATTCATTCATAACTCACATGCTGACACAGCCTTCCCTACCCTTGGTACATTTTCCCTTAACACCGCAAACACAGTCTACATCATCACATGCACCCTCTGCAATAAACACTACGTAGGAGAAACACAGGCCACTATACAAACCCGACTCAAACAGCATCTGTACAGCATTGGGGAAGGCAAAAAGCAAACACCTCTGGTCATCCATTTCCAAGAACACTCCCCCAGCCATCTGATCGTCTCCGGGGTAGAAGCAAACGACCGCTGGACCTGTGGACAGAGGAAGAGAGCTGAGAAGATCTGGATCAGCAAACTCAATACCACAACACCCAAAGGTCTCAATGACAAGTAAGCCACCTCATCATGCACTCACCTCACACATTACACATTTCTCCGGATCAATAGGCCAGTACAAACAAGTTGAAATCCCTAACCCATAACCCAAACCCTAACCCAAACCTAACCCTAACCCTAACCCTAACCCTAACCCCTAACCCTAACCCTAACCCTAACCCTAACCCTAACCCTAACCACGCCTAACCTTAAACTCGGATCTTACGCCTAAACCTAACCACGCCTAACCTTAAACTCGAGGCCTACGCCTAAACCTAACCACGCCTAACCTTAAACTCGAGGCCTACGCCTAAACCTAACCACGCCTAACCTTAAACTCGGGGCCTACGCCTAAACCTCACCATCAGTCCTAGCTACTAATCCTAACCTAACCCTCATCCTAACCCTAACCCTAACCACTCCTCCTAAAGCCGACTTCACCTGAGCACCTAACCCTAACCAATGAACCTGGATCTGGTTCTGATCCAGACACTGGTCCTAACCCTAACCAGTTGCTCTTAACCTAATTCTAAAACCTAACCTTAACACAAGATTTTCTCCACGGCTCTCCTCCACCACTCCTCCGCAACAGTGATCGGGTGGGAGGAGGCAGAGCGCCAACGCCTCTCCAGGCACACGGGGTGGTTACGGTCCCCACAGACCCACCCACCCCAAGCTCTGTCTCCATCCTCCTCGCCATCAACAACAGCGGAGGATTTCCTCCACAGCTCTCCTCCACCACTCCTCCACAAAGGTGGTGGGGTGGGGGGAGGCAGAGCGCAGAGCCCCTCCAGGCACACGGGGTGGCAGAAGTCCCTACAGACCCTCCACCCCAAGCTCTGTCTCCATTCCCCTCGCCATCAACAAGTAAACCCAGGTTCGGTCTACACCATTTCCAACAACATCGCTCTCCTCCCGCCGCTCCTCCACGGTGATGGTCGAGTGGGGGGAGGCAGAGCGCAGAGCCCCTCCAGGCACACGGGGTGGTAGAAGTCCCTACAGACCCTCCACCCCAAGCTCTGTCTCCATCCTCCTCGCCATCAACAAATAAACCCAGGTTCGGTCTCCATCGTCTCCATTTTCAACAACATCGCTCTCCTCCCGCCGCTCCTCCACGGTGGTGGTCGAGTGGGGGGAGGCAGAGCGCAGAGCCCCTCCAGGCACACGGGGTGGTAGAAGTCCCTACAGACCCTCCACCCCAAGCTCTGTCTCCATCCTCCTCGCCATCAACAACAACAAAGGATTTCCTCCACAGCTCTCCTCCACCACTCCTCCACAGCAGTGATCGAGTGGGAGGAGGCAGAGCGCCAACGCCTCTCCAGGTACACGGGGTGGTTACGGTCCCCACAGACCCACCCACCCCAAGCTCTGTCTCCATCCTCCTCGCCATCAACAACATTAACACAGCTTCCTCCGGAAAAATACCAAAAATGGGTCCAGTTAACCCCAAATAGTTAGAAAAACCTACCTTAAACCACTTCCTGGAAAGATTAAAGATTCCATAATTTTCTAAAAAAAACTCCATCAGAGTATAATAACCCACGGAGGGGACGGTAAGATGATATACTTGACCGGGAAGGAGAATCCATGACGACGTGCGACGGCCAGTGCATTGCCTTTGGCTCCCCATGCTCAACTACCCAGTCGGTGGACGAGGTAGGGGGAGTCATCGAGATAGATATACCAAACCTAACCCTAACCCTAAACTCTCACTTGGTAATAATATAAACAAAAGTGGTTCAGAGAGCTATGATGACGTGCGCCGGCCAGTGCCTTGCCTTTGGCTCCCCATTTCAACCACCCAGTCGACGGACGAAGTGGGGGGAGTCATCGAGATAGTCCAATACAACCTAACCCTAACCCTAACCCTAACGCGCAGCAAAAAACCCCGAGTCTCTATCTGCTTCCCGTCGGGAGTTATTCCAATTTAGTCATCTTTTTTGGGGGCCAATCAGGTTCGACCGCTTCCCGACGTCCCACGGTGACGTTTCGCACATCCACGGAAAGCTCAGGACCTCAGGAACACGCAGCAAAAAACCCCGAGTCTCTATCTGCTTCCCTTCAAGAGTTATTCCAATTTCGCCATGAGGGTAGGAGTTTTTATCCCTTATTCTAACCCTAACCCTTCTTTTCTCAAATCAACCCTCAACAGAAACAGTTACTCACACGAGTCTTTTTCAAATCTACAGACACTCACGCGCTCTACACAAGGCCAGCTATCACCCCAAACATACCTTTAGAGGTATAGTTAAGTCTCAAATCATTCGTTTTCACAGGATTTCCTCTTCAGACACTGATTTACACAACTCCATCTCCATTCTCTTTCGCAGCCTCAAACAGAGAGGATACCCAAAACGGTTTCTCAGATCCATAAAGCGCGACACTCTGGCGTCTCTCTCTCCCACTCGCCCGAAACATCTGGGTCTGGTTGACGGTGATGATGACGCTAAAAATAAGAACTCTAATTGTACCTTTTCCGCAGCACCTGGGCAGCGGCTCCTCGGGGCCAGCGACGTTCCTCCACCTGAAAAATTAGTGCCTCTGGTTACTGTTTATTCCAGTCCTCACATTAATCTCCACAGCCGAATAAAAACCAACTTTCAAACTCACCTGTCGGACCACGACATGCTGAGTGAACACAAGGTCATATCGGCCTTTAGAAAGAACAAAAGTTTAAAAGATGCGCTAGTTCGGGCGGCGTTTAACAAACAACCTAAAACCCAGGTTCAAACGGGACACTGGGCATTTAAGCCGAGGTCCTTCTTGTATAACCCCCATGGAGGTGTAGGAGCTCCGATTGTGGGACAGTTCAATTTACAAAGCAAAAACCTGTACTGCATCAGGTGCCAGACCTGCGGCCTCCTCTATATAGGTGAGACGGGACAGACCTTGGCCGCGAGACTGGCGCAACACCTGTACACCATCGGGGACGGCAGACTGGACACCCCCCTGGTTCAACATTTCCAAATCCATTCCGTACAATATTTAGCCATTGCAGGCCTTCAGACCTGCCCTACCTGGACGGGAGGCCAACGTCGGAGACATGAAAGACTCTGGATAGAGAAACTGCGAACGCAGCATCCGATTGGTTTGAATGTCAATTGATTAATTGCCGTAAAGAATTAAAAAGGACCACTGGAACACTGATCCTGTCTTTTAATTGCCTGCACTAATATCAAGGATTGCTTCATTTTAACAGTAATGGTCTGGGGCTGCATTTTGAGATTTTGTCTGTGTTTTTTGTATATATGTGCCATTTTTCTACACTGTTTATGTGTACAAATACACAAAAAAAAATGCTTTCCTATCCCAACAGTGGAAGGTGGAAAAATTGAGAGAATTTTCTCAAATTCATTCTTTGGCCTATTATGCTGGGGGTCCCTCCTTTTTAAGTGACCTTAGATGCATTGAGCGGTGACCTGTCTGGATGCGGAGCAGCCTTCATGTTTTGTTGTTGTCTTTATTTATGGTTACAGGCGACAGCTGGAGCCTCATGAAATTTGTTCTTTATTTATTGATACTCGTGCATTCATGAAATCTTTTTTGCATGACTTCTGCACTTATATTTATTCCCTGTGGAATTGTGATTTGCTCCTTTTTGCTGTGCTGTTTGATATTGTGTAGCATGCCTCTCTTTTGATTTGTATATATATTTATTTACAGGACTTTCTCCTTTCTTTAAAAAGGCATGTGTACCATAATGTTCACAGCTTGTGAACATTGACTGTTAATATTGTATATAGATCCAACATGAGCACTTACTGCTCTTCTTCCTTCATGGTCACCTGCTGCAGTGCTTTTCTTTGGACACTAGGGGTCCTCCTTGTTCCACAAATGGCTTTAAGATGGCTTTTTCTCTATGCAGTCCCAGGTTGATGATCATAAGCCTCTCAGAGGAGGTCTGTGGGTTGGACAACTTCGTACAGACCCCTGTTGCCCGAGCAAAATACTCACAACCGTGAGAAATTAAGTAACACTGCTCCTTCACCTAACCCTAACCCTGAAAGTCCCCTCGCCCTAACCCTGGATCTAATCCTGATCCTGACACTAATCCTAACCCTAACCAGTTGCTCTGAACCTAATTCTAAAACCTAACCTTAACACAGGATTTTCTCCACAGCTCTCCTCCACCACTCCTCCACGACAGTGGTCGAGTGGGAGGAGGCAGAGTGCAAAGCCCCGCCGGGCATACGGGGTGGATGAGGTCCCCACCAACCCACCACCCCAAGCTCTGTCTCCATCCTCCTCACCATCAACATTAACACAGCTTCCTCCTGAAAAAATACCAAAAATGGGTCCAGTTAACCCCAAATGTTTAAACATTTTTTCACTAAACTGGATGCGTCACAAGGATTCTGGCAGATAAAGCTACATGAGGACAGTACAAAGTACTGCAGATTCAACACACCATTTGGACGCTATTCGTTTCAAAGAATGCCCTTTGGAATCTGTTCTGCTCCTGAAGTGTTCCACAGGGCCATGGAGCACATCATTGAAGGCATTGAAGGTGTGCGGGTCTATGTAGATGATCTTGTACTGTGGGGAATCACACTCGAACAGCACAATGAGAGACTGGTACAAGTGCTACAGAGAATCCAGAAATATGGCTTGAAGCTGAACAAAGAAAAATGTCCGTTTGGAGTGAGAGAAATTACATTTTTGGGAGACAAGTTGTCTGATGCAGGCATAGAGCCAGATCCAAGCAAGCTGAAGGCAATACTGGAGATGCCCAGACCAGAGGATAAAACAGGTGTGCTAAGAATATTGGGCATGATAAATTTTGTTGGCAAGTTCATACCAAACCTGTCCTCAAAGACTGGACATCTGAGACAGCTGTTGCACAACAAAGCTGAGTTTAAATGGACTGATAGCCATGAACAGGAATGGTCACAACTGAAGACCACTCTCACGACAGAGCCGGTTTTGACATTCTATGACCCATCTAAGAAAACAAAGATATCGACTGACTCTTCAAAAAATGGTATTGGAGCTGTGTTGCTTCAGGCTGATGGAGAAAATTGGAAGCCTGTGGCCTATGCATCAAGGACAATGACAACAGCAGAATGTCGCTACGCTCAGATTGAAAAAGAGTGTTTAGGACTGGTATATGGATTTGAAAAATTCCACAGCTATGTCTATGGTCTTCCAACATTTGAGGCAGAAACTGATCATAAGCCACTGATAGCCATCATCAAGAAAAACCTCAGTGAGATGTCGCCAAGAATTCAGAGACTAATGATGAAGCTACAACGCTATGACTTCAACCTGATCTACACACCAGGTAAACACATTGTGCTTGCTGATGCTCTTTCTAGAGCTACAACACAGAGTGATGGAAATGATGAGAGCTCCACAGAGACTGATGTGACACTTCATGTGAACTTTATCACTGAATCACTGCCTGTGTCTGATATGAAAACCAGGCAAATAGCTGCAGCAACAACAAAGGATACCATCTTACAGAGAGTTATCAAAAATATGGATGATGGTTGGCCAAAAGGTGACTGTCAACTGTACTACAACATCAGAGCAGAACTGAGTGTTGTGAATGGACTGTTACTGAGAAGAGACAGAATTGTCATTCCAGAGTCACTTAGACGTGAGATGTTAAATCGGCTGCACGAGGGGCACCTTGGCATGGAGAAATGTAAAAGAAAAGCCAGAACATCTGTGTATTGGCCAGGAATTAATGCAGACATCGACAAGATGATTTCCAGCTGCGAGACTTGTCTGAAATATAAAGCAAAACAACCAAAAGAGCGTATGATAATCACAGATTTACCACAGGAACCATGGCAGAAAGTTGGGACTGATCTGTTCCACCTGGATGGGAAAAATTACCTGCTGGTGATACATTATCTGTCAAACTATCCAGAAATGGCGCTGCTTCCCAGTATGTCTGCAACCTGTGTTATCAGACACATGAAGTCAATTTTTGCAAGGCATGGAATTCCTCAGATTGTCTACAGTGACCATGGACCATGTTACAGCTGTCAGGAGTTTCAAAATTTTGCTCGAGAGTATGACTTTCAACATGTGACATCAAGTCCCCTGTATGTGCAGTCAAATGGCAAAGCAGAAAAAGGAGTACACATTGTCAAACAGCTGTTGAAGAAAGCTCAAGACAGCAAGTCAGACCCATATTTAGCTCTTTTGAGTTACAGAGCTTCACCTTTGGAACATGGCATGTCTCCTGCTGAATTGCTGATGGGACGGAGGCTACGTACCACGATTCCATACACTGCACAAAAGAAGCATAGTAAGTTGAGACAGAAACAACGTCAACTGCAAATGAGACAAAAGTAAATCATGACAAGTCATCAAAGGATCTTATTCCATTGCAAAGACGGGACACAGTGAGACTACAGGATTCTAACATCTGGGACAAAAAAGCTGAGAAGGAATCGGAGGAGTTTGTTGAAAACAAAAGAGACACTAAATGAACAGACGAGTGCAGAGGATCCTGGATGCACCAGCACATCAGCTGAGCCTCTGTCAGTGTCGGATGAACACTCAGCTGATTCATCACCAGTGCTGAGGAGATCCACACGTAACACTAAAGCACCGGACACAACAGTTAAAGTACTAACCCATGATGAACACAACAGTTAAAGTACTAACCCATGATGAACACAACAGTTAAAGTACTAACCCATGATGAACACAACAGTTAAAGTACTAACCCATGATGAACAGAAGCATCAGCTCTGAAGCTGTGGGGAGGTTTCTAAGAACAGATCAGTGTTTTGATGCTCTGTGGTTTCTGGCAGGAAGATAAACATCACTTCACTCATTTAGAAACAGGCCGGAAACACTGAGCAGAGATGCTTTTAGAAACATCCGACCACAAACACATTCTCTGTTACACATGGACTGTCTGTTAGATGGGACGGGGGGGCAGGCAGACACCGAGAACCGACAGACTTGCAGAATGGTTAATCACAGATTTGCTTTAATACTGAACAGAACTGAAAACCAAACAGAACCAAGACTAACCCAGGGGACAACTAAAAACAAACCAAATGCAAAAACATACAAAACTACAAAACTCAAAAGTAAGAACAGAAGGGGAACGTATGGAGAACTTGATTATCAACTAAAACAACACTAACAACGACCCGAACCCTACACAAATTCAACTCTGGAGAATTAAACTGAAGCAAGTTAAATACAAAACTAATGAACAACAAAACCCAACTAAACTCTAAACTAGCCACAAAAGGAAAAATCAAAGAACACCCCAACATGTGACCAACACAAAACACAAACTACAAAACTCAATACTCAAAAAACAGACAAAGTGAATATCTGACTACACAGAACAATACATGTGATAAAATTAATAAAAGGCTCTAAACAGACAAACAGAATAATCAAACAAAACTAAAGGCAACAGTCCACAAACAAATCAAAACCTTAACTGATGATAGGCAGGATCCAGGCAGCGAGAGCGACGCAAAGACAGAGGGTTCAGCAGACAGAGGTTACGTTGAAGCAGACAGAGAACAGAGCAGGGACAGACTGGGAACCAGGGTTTAATGGTTTATGGTCTGGTGGACAGTGATTGAATGAACCAGGTCTTTATGGAGGGAGGTGATTAGTGGCAGGTGAGCTGGTCCTCGCAGCTGTCTTGGATTGAGCAATCAACAAGGCTGCAGGCAGGGTTGGCTGATGAAGGGGAGAGAGAAGGGAAGGAAGAGATGGAGGAGGAAAGAAAGAAGGGGATCATGACACTGTCCTCATGATCTCTGCTGTAAACTTTGAATGGACAGTTAACCCTGCAGCTGCAGCACACAGCACTGAATACTCTGTGAAGATGACAGACTTGCTGCTTCAAAGCCAACACATCTGCCAGATAAGATCAATTAATGTCCTTAGAGACTTTCTACACCCAACTCCAAACACAGCTGCACACCCAAAGCAGTAGTGAGAATGTCAGATGTATAAACTGTTAGGAATTCATGTTAAAGATGTTTCTGAATGAGCAATTTCTCTGTAAAGCTGCCTCAGTTTAGCTATTTATATCTTTAGACTGGCCTAAACTCCAGTAAAACCCCTTATTGATGAAACTATGGCAGACCAGATGACTTGCTGCTCTTCAGAGTTTGAGTAAAACTTGTTTCCTCCAGAGGATGTCTGAGTCTTGGGCCACCAAGACATCCAGAACTCTGGGTCTTTATGAACTAAAGCTTCCTTTGTATTCTGGGTTTTCATTGTGGTCTAAACCTCATTCTTCTGGTGGAGATGGTAAAGAGCTCATGCATTTTTGGCAAGCTCCGAGTAAAGCTGCCAGCTGAGGTGGTCCAACATCTGATCTGGCAGGAGACCTCAAAGTCGAACAAGAAATAGTCTCATCTGGCCTGGAAACACCTTGAGATCCTCCAGCTGAAAGGTGCTGCTGGTTAGAGGGACGTATGGACTAACATCAGATTCTTAAATAAGTTTCCCACTGCAGGAACTTATGGGTTGTTTTAAAGCAACCTGAATCTGGTCGTGTTCCAGCTGCAGGATCTGTAGCTGTAGTACCTCTTTCAGGGACTTGTACAGACCGTCACTTCTAATGTCTCCAGTTCAAAAAAACAAACTCTAAACCTCATGTTTTCCTGTGGTCCTCATAAATTCAGTGTAAGCTGCCAATACGTCCACCTGAAATAGACCTAAAGTGAAAAAACAAAACATCGTAGCAGCAGTAAGCTAACATCAAAATGTGAGCAATCACCTGCCTTGTTCTCACTACTCTATGGAAAATTCAGGTCTGTAAACTGTAGAGATTCCTTGTCCTCCCTCTGCAGCTGAGTCCAGACAGTGATTCTTGGTCAGCTTCTTCCTCTGAGAGTGATGAACACCTTCAGGTACAAACACTGACCACAGAGCAAAAGCATGACCATAAAGACAACAGCCAACTCCATCAACATCGTCTTTGTATTTTCAGCTTCCTGCTGTGTTTGCTGTTGAGGACAAAGCCTCCGGTCTGATTGCTGAGGTCAAAGACATGAAAACAAATGTCACCCTGAGCTTCAGCATCTTCATCATCACTGAGAAGGTAGAGGACGAGGAAGAGGTGAGCGGGACTACAGGACGAGGAAGGTAAAGATCACTTCTTCTGCTCACCCGTCTTGTTTTCTTCTTGTTGATTCATTGTTGTTGTTTCATCGTAGACCAGACAGCAACTCCAGCAGCAACAGTGATGATGTCAGCAGTGAGGAAGTGACACTGCAGGGCATCCAACCAATGGCATCACTTCTCCTTGTCAAGCTGGAAACCAGCAGCCAGCCAATGAGTGAAGAGGACAGATCGGAAGAAATGATGAGTGACCAACCAGTGTTTAGTGTTTCTGATCATTTCAACGCCTCCTCCGGTGGAGACCATCGGGACCAAAACCAGACTCGTCCTGATGACTTTCCTCATGTTACCAACTCCTCCACTGAGGCTAATGTGCACCAAACCTTTAGTGCTTCAGATGACTTTGATTTTAACAACACCACAGGAATTAGAAAGGTAAATGACCATCAAGGAATAGCTGTGTCTGATTATGTTGACAACAGAAACAGCACAGAGACCAATGAACCAATGTACTCTGTGTCTGATGCCTCTGATGTTTTTAACAACAGCACAGAACGTGGACTAATGAATGATCAGCCTAATGAATGAAACCATTCTCAATAACTTCAGTGACATGGTTACCGGGTCTGCTGACTTTGGCACCTCATTGTCTTTGGAGGTCACTGAAATGAACCCAAACCTTCAGAGTACCAGGTCAAGGAAAGTTGTTCTGGATCCAGTTTCACAGGAAGTGACAAGTTCCAGTTCAGAAAAAACAAATTCAGGCTACAAGAACAAGGTTGTCTGTCAGAAGTAGAATTAACAAAGATTTCAGGTGGGGTTCAATCTACCCAGGTCTATCCACCAGGTTGTACATCAGCTTTCAGGCAACCAGGGAGTAAAGGAACTGATGGGAATGAATGGTGGCCATCATGAGCTGCTGGATTCAGTTGTTTTCACTTAACAGACAGGCCTGAGGCTAAGCTCTGACGAAAGGGAGGAGAGTTCAGAAACTGTTCATGATGATCTCAGAAACCAGACAGAAGTTGTCTTAAATCCTGACAGTGATGAGAGTCTAGAGTCCACCATCAGCAGAGTCCAGCGAGGAACCAGTAGAGATTCCACACAGAGAGTTATTGATCCCACAACAAGCCCCATTTCTGACCTAATTAGTCCTGATCCAAACAGAAGCGAGGTTAAAGACACTTCCAATAAATCCACCTGAATCGATAATAGTGCAAACATAGACTGAATTTGTTGGTCCACAGAATGTTGTGGGTTCAGGGATGACGTCTGCCCAGTATTTGAAGTAGGTGGAGGTCAGGCAGACATCCAGTAGCATCATATCTGGGCTGGGCTGAGGGTGGTTCTGCTATTTAAAGAGCTGTCCTGCAGTAGTGGCTTTCTGACAGTCTGCATGCAGAATGCATGTGAAGAGTGAAGAGACCTCAAATGAAACCTCCTGAGCCAGTTCCACTCTCTGAACCTGGGTTCTGGATGTGATGAGGGTTTCCAGCCAGCAGCGCTAGGATCATGAGAGGTGTTTTACAGTGTTGAAGGTGATGGAGTTGATGCTGCTGCTGAAGGGTCTGAGTTCCCTCCTTGTGTGGTTTTGGAAGGCCATACATGCATGTTGTGTCTTCTCCAAAACAAACCTGGTAGTACGATGGGGGTCAGTGGCTCTTTCTTTTTTCAACTGTTGTAAGCAGGTAAACTCCACATCAGTCAGTCACAACTGAAGAAGCCTCTTGGATGAAGGTGAAAGGTCTTCAAGGACCTATAAGAGAAGTCTGGGAGCAGGATGACTGAGAGTCTACACAGGTTCAGTTGTTTTGCATGTTTAGCAAACAGCCAGCCGTTCTAAAGGATCATAAACTGATTCAGATCAAACATTTCAGTTATTACTGCATGTCTCAGTGTACTGTTGAGTCACTTCTTCAAACCAAGCTTGTCAGACGGACTGGGCCAGTAGTAAATCCTGCTGGTTGTGAAATGTGTTTACTGTCAGAGGGGTGTGTTGTTGTGTTGTTGGTTTACCACAGCTCCATTAATCTGACTCTCACACATCACATGGTCAAAAGTACATGTCAGTGCTAGAACACAACCAAGTACTTTTACTCCTGTACTCTACTCCAGTAAAATCAGGCACTTGGCTGTTTCTGTTTTCTGCTACTGTAAACTTCACTTTATCATTGGTTACTAACATCACACACCTGCTGTCCGTTACAGTCCGACATGAGCAGGTGTGCTTCAGCTGATTCAAGTCATTACTCTGGTTACTGAAGAGATGAGGAGGAATTTGAAGAGTACTTGAAAAGGACTGGAAGAGGATTTGATGAGCAGCGTCCTCCTCATACACCGGTCCCTGGTCTATAAATAATCCTTTGATTATCTAACAAAAACACCAGGAGGAGGAAAGTTCTGGTTCTACTAGATCAGAACCAGGAGGAGGAAAGTTCTGGTTCTACTAGATCAGAACCAGGAAGAAGGTTCTGGTTCTACTGGATCAGAACCAGGAGGAGGAAGGTTTTGGTTCTACAGGATCAGAACCAGGAAAAAGGTTCTGGTTCTACAGGATCAGAACCAGGAAGAAGGTTCTGGTTCTACAGGATAAGAACTAGGAAGAAGGTTCTGGTTCTACTGGATCAGAACCAGGAAAAAGGTTCTGGTTCTACAGGATCAGAACTAGGAAGAAGGTTCTGGTTCTACTGGATCAGAACCAGGAGGAGGAAGGTTTTGGTTCTACAGGATCAGAACCAGGAAAAAGGTTCTGGTTCTATAGGATCAGAACTAGGAAGAAGGTTCTGGTTCTACAGGATCAGAACTAAGAAGAAGGTTCTGGTTCTACAGGATCAGAACCAGGAATAAAGTTCTGGTTCTACTAGATCAGAACCAGGAGGAGGAAGGTTTTGGTTCTACAGGATCAGAACCAGGAAAAAGGTTCTGGTTCTACTGGATCAGAACCAGGAGGAGGAAGGTTTTGGTTCTACAGGATCAGAACCAGGAAGAAGGTTCTGGTTCTACAGGATCAGAACTAGGAAGAAGGTTCTGGTTCTACTGGATCAGAACCAGGAAAAAGGTTCTGGTTCTACAGGATCAGAACTAGGAAGAAGGTTCTGGTTCTACTGGATCAGAACCAGGAGGAGGAAGGTTTTGGTTCTACAGGATCAGAACCAGGAAAAAGGTTCTGGTTCTATAGGATCAGAACTAGGAAGAAGGTTCTGGTTCTACAGAATCAGAACTAGGAAGAAGGTTCTGGTTCTACTGGATCAGAACCAGGAGGAGGAAGGTTTTGGTTCTACAGGATCAGAACCAGGAAAAAGGTTCTGGTTCTATAGGATCAGAACTAGGAAGAAGGTTCTGGTTCTACAGGATCAGAACTAGGAAGAAGGTTCTGGTTCTACTGGATCAGAACCAGGAATAAAGTTCTGGTTCTACTAGATCAGAACCAGGAAGAAGGTTCTGGTTCTACTGGATCAGAACTAAGAGGAAGGTTCTGGTTCTACAGGATCAGAACCAGGAAGAAGGTTCTGGTTCTACTGGATCAGAACCAAGAGGAGGAAGGTTTTGGTTCTACAGGATCAGAACCAGGAAAAAGGTTCTGGTTCTACAGGATCAGAACCAGGAAGAACGTTCTGGTTCTACAGGATCAGAACTAGGAAGAAGGTTCTGGTTCTACTGGATCAGAACCAGGAAAAAGGTTCTGGTTCTACAGGATCAGAACTAGGAAGAACGTTCTGGTTCTACAGGATCAGAACTAGGAAGAAGGTTCTGGTTCTACTGGTTCTGCCACAAACGTTTTGTTTGTTTTTAAGAATTTGAAATGAGACATGTAGAATGAAGAGGTTTTGATGAAATATCAGTTTGAAGCTCAGATTGGTTTTAGTGCTGAAGCAGCATGTTCCAAATGATGCGTTTAAGGACCATCTGAAGGTTGAAAACTTGTCAATTCTGTCTGTTGTTACAGTTTCTGTCTGCTAAAGGCCGGTACACAGTACAGGATAATCGGGTCGATTCTTAACCCGATCTCCTCCTTATGATCAAAGTCAGCAAAGACTGTCTGATGTTTGCCAACGACATGGTGTCTGATGTTCCTGTGGTGTGTTAAGAGTCATTTTGTCTGGTCTGATCCGCTCAGAAGGCCTCAGAAGGACAGATCGTAGATAATGAACATGTTTAATATCTGCGACTATAAATCCTGTAGTGTGGGGGTTTCCTCTGAGAGGAGCCGAGCACGCTCAGTGTGTGATGTCACGTGTACCAGATTTAAGCCAATCAAAACGCGAGCTGACTCAGCTGACTGATGGAAGAGGAAGTAAAAACTAACCAGTAGTTATGTCTCTAAAATTTTAATCAGATTAATCGTGATGATGGATTAATCCGCACTAACGCGTCAATTTTGACAGCCCTATAGAATCTCTGCCCTCGACTCAGAGATCTGGATGGTCTGATGGAAAAACAGCTTTAGTTCTAGTAACGCGCCGCATTTTTGGCAGCAACGATAACGAAGTTATAATGATGGGAAGAGTAATCAGTTAGATTACTGGTTACTGAAGAAAGGAACGCCGTTATTCCCATCACTGGTAGTTTCACACTGAAGTCACATTTGACTACGTGAGGTTTGGAATATTGAGTGTGAAGAACCTGATGCTCTGCTGAAGAATCGGTTAGCGGTGGTTCGCTAACATCACCCTATAAGATCAGAAGAGAGATCCTGTGTGATCTGTCTTTTGTTATCTTCAAGTGTGTGGTCTCTAAATCTGAGAAGGTTTGAAGAATCCTGTAATGTGTGCCAGCCTTAAGCTGTCATTTCATGAGTTTTAATAGATAACAGGCCTTTTAAATCTGCCTGCATGTTTTAGAGTGTAAAGGGTTGAAGTGCTGCATGCAGCATTTACCCCTGATAAACAAGAACACCTCACTGCTGTAGTCTGCTCCACTAGTCGTTCTAGTTTTAGTACTGGAAGCACTCTTTGTGATGACACTTACTGCAGGAGATGCTCTGAATATTTGCTGTCAGCTTGTTGTTGCTGTTGGACGGCCGTCAGTGGGAGGGGGGCGTAACCGAGGGCGACATGATGACACACACTTCCTGACAAACACAATAAAAGAGACGAATCAGAGCGAGGCGCAGACAGAACCTGCAGGACCCCTGGTACCTGGACCTACCCAGACCCACCCAGACACACGAGGCCTTCAGGACCTTCAGGACCTTCAGGACCTTCAGGACCTTCAGAACCGACCAGGAGTGTTTGTCCAGGATGTGGCTGGTTCTGATGATTGTGGCTCTGCTGGATCACAGCCGGGCTGCTCCGGTAAGAACAGGTCCTATTGATCACAGTACTTACACAAAGAACATACAGTACCGGTCAAAGGTTTGGACACTGATTCAATGGTTATTTATTCAAGTGATTTTCTACATTGTAGATTAATACTGAAGACATCTGAACTATGAAAGAACACATGGAATCATGTAGTAAACAGAAGAGTGTTTTTATATTGTTTTGCTCTGATGACAGCTTTGAACACTCTTGGCAGCATCAGCTTCATGAGGTAGTTCCTGGAGTGGTTCTGGATTAACAGGTGTACCTTGCCGAGAGTCAGGTTGTGGTTTAATGGTCTCTTAATGTGTTTGAGACCATCAGTCGTGTTGTGCAGAGACAGGGTTGGGACACAGAGGATAGCCCTGTTTGACTACTGTTGTAGGGGTCAGTGGGTTAGAGCTGATGTGATTAACAATGATGTGACCGATCAGACATGTGATTGATTAATGACTCTGTGTCTGTGTTGTACATACAGTTACCAGGAGAACATGGCGGCCTGCAGCTCCTCCTTCAAGATCAGGTCTACCTCACGGTGAGTCCATCAGTTATTAAACATGTAGCTACAGTATCAACATTAAAAGTACCCGAGTATCCTCAGCTCCATGTAAAGGATCAGAAGTATTTCCTTGTAAATTAGAGCCAGGTTGTTCCCCAGAATAACCTCCCCTTGGACTGGCAGAGCAGGACGCACCCCCATGATAACCTCACCCTGAACCAGACCACAGTGAAGCCTCAGTCTATGTGCTGGAATACAACACATCCAACCCCATCACCTGCATCAGAACATCATCACCTGTAGCAGTGAACTGAGAGAGTGTAGCACAGAACCCACGGTGAAGGAATGATGAGCTCCAGTATCCCTCTGGACGTTTACTGGTACCTTCCCTTCACTACCTCCCAGGGACACCAGACCATCAGACACAGAGGGTGAGAAATCAGACGGTAACTTAATCCAGATTCCTCCTGACTCTGGGAGAGCTGACACTGACACGGCTATGTGAGGAGGAACCCAGCTATTAAACTGCTCCAGGATTAACAGATCACACAAACCCTCATAGGTATGAACATCCAATGAAGAACACCAACGACTGAAGTGAGTAGTCAGCTCTCTGGCAAACTGAGAGTCTGCTGGCCAGATTTTTCCCAGGATGTGAACCCTAACCGTCCGTCTGGAGGCCTCAGGCACCAACTCATACACTTTTAACACAGCAGCTTTAAGGGAAGCATAGACTTTACTTTCCAACACACTGAGAACAACACGCCTCCTGAGCTTTACCTGTCAGACCTCCGCAGGAGTAACGTACTCTCAGCTCAGACCAGCCTCTGGTCTCAACCACCCACTCAAACAGAGAAGAACATGTCTGGATCACATTCATTAAACTGAGGAACCAAACACAGACTAATGGACCCATCAAAGGAACATGAAGGACCAGAAGAACCACAGGAACCTGACTCATGACACCAACAGAACTCAGGCTGAACCTGTGCTCCTCCAGGTCAAGCCTTTTAATCTCAACCTGGAACAACAGGAATCTTTGTGTTGCTCAAACGTTGAAGCAGAGAGAACAGCTTCACCGGCAGCAGCAGACTAACTGGAGTCTAAACCAGTCTGGACTTCAGGCTGGAGAACCACTGCTTCAAACAGGTTCTACCTCAAGATGTGCTTCATGATGTCCTTCAGCCTTTTACCTTCAACATCCATCTTTAAACGCTGCTCCTGTCAACAACGATCCAGTAGCTCCTCTGATGGAGCTCAAGAAACTCCTCAGCAGGAGCCATAAGAAGAAAACAGACCTGCCTGAATCCACGACCTGGTACCGACCCGAATGACTCCAGAACCACAGCTGTTCTCTGACAGTCAGAACCTGGTACCGACCCGAATGACTCCAGAACCACAGCTGTTCTCTGACAGTCAGAACCTGGTACCGACCCGAATGACTCCAGAACCACAGCTGCTCTCTGACAGTCAGAACCTGGTACCAAACTGAATGACTCCAGAACCACAGCTGCTGTCTGACAGTCAGAACCTGGTACCGACCCGAATGACTCCAGAACCACAGCTGCTCTCTGACAGTCAGAACCTGGTACCGACCCGAATGACTCCAGAACCACAGCTGCTCTCTGACAGTCAGAACCTGGTACCGACCCCCAACGGACTCCAGGGAATCCGTCCTGAAGCCTAACAGGAACAGAACCACAGCAACTTACCACAACAGAAACAGAACTCAGAACCAGAACCACCAGCACCACAGCCTGTCGACACAAACCTCGTCTTCTGAGCAGATTACAGATTATTTTACGTACCAAAGCTGCTGACTGACTCCAGATGGTCCTCATCACACTCGTCTCCTAACAACCAGTCTTCATAGAACTCTGATTAAACAGGCCACACCCAGCGTCACTCACCGACACTACAGCACCTGTCTTTATTCACAAACATCAGCCTACTACAGTCATCACCCAGTAGAGCTACCTGCTACAGAAGTTTAAACTGGGTCTACTCCGACCCGTTTGTTACAGCTCAGCTCTAACCCAACACTCTGTGGTGAATAAAACACTATTTATCTTAACAGAAACCAAACCCTGCTGCTGCTGTCAGAGAGAGGCTGGATGAGGAGGTTTTAAAAGCTGAGCTGGACTCAGGGTGGCTCCATCAGCTGATGAAGCCTCAGCAAACAGGGACACCTGGTGGACAGGTGGAGGCTCGTCACACCTGTATGAAGTGACATTCTCCAGGAGCTCATTACTCAAACTGAGCCCTCTGGTCCCTGTGAAGACGTCATCAACAGATCTGTGGTGCGTTCAAGTCATGTCAGAGAATCTGTGGCAGGTTTTCTTCATCTGAGCGTCAACATGAGGCTGACTTCAAGGACTAGACGTTACATTTTAATCTTCATGTTTCGTTCCAGCAGGTTCGGCACTTTGTTCTCAGATCAGTCACAGAGTGCTTTCTAAAGTCAAACTGGACGCAGCCACACAGATCAACACCTCCTGATTACTGTCCTTGAAGTCGACTGCTGAATCTGTTCTTTGTTGTGTGTCTGTAGATTTCCACCACTCCTGCTGCGCCGCCGCAGAAACAATCGTCCTCCTCTTCATCCTCTTCATCATCAGCCTCCTCCGAGTCGAGCCAGAGTTCAGAGGTCAGAGCTCGCTGAGTTAAACTCGCTGTTTCCATCACAGTCTCACAGAATCCTTAGTTTGATGAAAACATGAATGAAGTCTGGTGCTGCAGTCCACCACACACACCTCTCAGCTGTGTGAGCATTAACCAAGTTACTACATTACCCATAAGCCTCTTTTAAACATTTCAGCTCTTCTCTATATAGATTATATACCTACACACCCACCATACTTCTTTATGTCATTATTACAGGACTTTAACTTTACCGTCACTCTGACAGCAAGAGGAGCTCAAAGAATCTGTAGAAGCTAAAACTCTAATCACATCACCATCTAGTGGACATTAGAGAAACTGCAGGTTAAACCAGACACTGATGACTGGTTTGAAAAGTAAAATTAACTCATTGGCTGCCAGCCATTTTCAGAACTGATACCCCCTCACTGCCAGCCATTTTCAAGCATTTTGATTGATTTTTCAAGACCCACAGAGTATTTTGTACTATGACCCTGTAAAATCTGAAACCAGATTCTGAAAGAGTAGACTTTCTACTTTCATAGTAAAAAAAAGTTTGTTTCCAGCTTGTTTCATTCTTCTGTAATCAGCAGTTGAATAGAGGCAAGTTTCACACAAAATGCCAGTTTCTGACCAAAAAGCTGAGAAAACAGCTTTTAGTGAAAAGAAATGTGTCAAGGAGAACAGAGACTTTCTGCTTTGGTGACACCTCAAACATCTGACATTGGTTCCTTCTATAAAACAACAGAAACAACCCTGAGAAAGGGCTTCTGATGGCAAAATTATTATTATTATTCAAATGTATAACAATGTACAATTTTTACATTGGACAAACATGTATGAACTTATTTCCAGGTTTGTGTTTATGGATGTGAATCCGGTGGGGTTGGGGTCTTCCTCACGACCTCTGCTGGATGGACGATCTGTAAATTATAGAAATACATACAATTACCATAAAATACACGTGTTTGCTGCAGTGTGATGTGGAGAAAGATGCTTTTTTTACCTTGCTTCTTAGCGCTGCCAACAGGAGTGGATCTCTGCTGGATGCACCATCTGTAAATTGAACATTGCTTCACGTCAGTCCTGACTACAGATTTTACAGTAGTTTATATGATGTAGTGGGACTAAATGGCGTTTATGTGGCCTGGACTGAAGGAGGGGGGCGGGGGGATCGCTTTGAGATCAGGATCGCGTTGATGTTGGACCGATTATCTCTCAAAACGATAGCAATAAAAGTTAGCTAGCTAGCAAGTTAGCAGATCAAATGGATCTTTATTTATAAAGCAGGTTAGTTCTCACCTCCTTCATGTCTTCTGGAGAATCTGGAACGAGGCTCTGCTGCTCCGGTTGACCCAGACGGCAGCCGATCATCTGGAGAATCTGGATCAGGTTCTGAACTCATCCGATCCAGATTCATCTGAGCTGGACTGTGGAGAAATGCGGCGTCGTGAAACGCTTCGACTGTCACCGCTTGGCCCGGGTTTATGATCGTCTTCTCTCACGATCGCGACTCTCAATCCTCTATTTAGAGCCTCACATGCTCTGATCCAGTCTGAGCTGCTTGAACTTAACCGTCTTCTGTCGTTGCGCCATTTTCTTCCTCGTCAACTCTCCACCTCTTCTCGGCTTGTGTCTCACCCAGATTGTTGCACTGCTGCCACCTACAGGGCTGTAGTTGGTCACTACACTACAGTACAAGTCTGATATTTATGAGAGAGGGATGTCCCCTACTGCCTCCCCTTAAAAAACATAAATGACGTAAATATACGTCAATGGCAGCGAGGAGTTGGATTTGAAATGATGTACATACGCGTCGATGGCAGTCAATGAGTTAACAAATCCAAACTACAGTTGTTGAAGATGGTGACAGAGATAAACTGACTCTGATTGGTTAAATTCTACAGGGTCCTCAACAACTGAGAGAACGACAGAACCTGGAGAACACGGTAACAACAACACAACAGCACAACTTTTATGTCTATTTGAGACTTTCCTCCTACAGTGAATCCACAGGACCCTGACCTGAACCAAGCATCCCCACAGTTTAGACACATCCCCACAGTAAACGGTCGACACTTACATAACAACCTTAGTGGTTCTCAGAGCGCTTTAGTGTTTCATATTCTCACATTCACACACAACCACACCCACAACCCACTCTATGACAGCCACCCACAAAGTGCAGAAGCGTCCTCACAGAGTAGAAACGTCCCCACAGTGTAGAAACGTCCGGACAGTGTAGAAACGTCTTCACAGTGTAGAAACGTCCTGACAGTGTAGAAACGTCCTGACAGTGTAGAAACGTCCTGACAGTGTAGAAACGTCCTGAAAGTGTAGAAACGTCCTCACAGTGTAGAAACATCCTGACAGTGTAGAAAGTCCCCACAGTGTAGAAACGTCCTGACAGTGTAGAAACGTCCTGAAAGTGTAGAAACGTCTTGACAGTGTAGAAACGTCCCCACAGTGTATAAACGTCCCGACAGTGTATAAACGTCCTGACAGTGTAGAAACATCCTGACAGTGTAGAAACGTCCTGACAGTGTAAAAACGTCCTGAAAGTGTAGAAACGTCCTGACAGTGTAGAAACGTCCCCACAGTGTAGAAACGTCCCCACAGTGTAGAAACGTCCTGACAGTGTAGAAACGTCCCCAAAGTGTAGAAACGTCCCCACAGTGTAGAAACGTCCCGACAGTGTAGAAACGTCCTGACAGTGTAGAAACGTCCTGACAGTGTAGAAACGTCCCCACAGTGTAGAAACGTCCTCACAGAGTAGAAACATCATGACAGTGTAGAAACGTCCTCACAGTGTAGAAACGTCCCCACAGTGTAGAAACGTCCTGACAGTGTAGAAACGTCCCCAAAGTGTAGAAACGTCCCCACAGTGTAGAAACGTCCCGACAGTGTAGAAACGTCCTGACAGTGTAGAAACGTCCTGACAGTGTAGAAACGTCCCCACAGTGTAGAAACGTCCTCACAGAGTAGAAACATCATGACAGTGTAGAAACGTCCTGACAGTGTAGAAACGTCCCCACAGTGTAGAAACGTCCCCACAGTGTAGAAACGTCCCCACAGTGTAGAAACGTCCTGACAGTGTAGAAACGTCCCCACAGTGTAGAAACGTCCCCACAGTGTAGAAACGTCCTGACAGTGTAAAAACGTCCCCACAGTGTAGAAACGTCCTCACAGTGTAGAAACGTCCCCACAGTGTAGAAACGTCCTCACAGTGTAGAAACGTCCCCACAGTGTAGAAACGTCCTCACAGTGTAGAAACGTCCCCACAGTGTAGAAACGTCCCCACAGTGTAGAAACGTTCTCACAGAGTAGAAACATCATGACAGTGTAGAAACATCCTGACAGTGTAGAAACGTCCTGACAGTGTAGAAACGTCCTCACAGTGTAGAAACGTCCTGACAATTTTAGAAACGTCCCCACAGTGTAGAAACGTCCTGACAGTGTAGAAACGTCCCCACAGTGTAGAAACGTCCTGACAGTGTAGAAACGTCCCCACAGTGTAGAAACGTCCTCACAGAGTAGAAACATCATGACAGTGTAGAAACGTCCTGACAGTGTAGAAACGTCCCCACAGTGTAGAAACGTCCTCACAGTGTAGAAACGTCCTCACAGTGTAGAAACGTCCCCACAGTGTAGAAACGTCCCCACAGTGTAGAAACGCCCCCACAGTGTAGAAACGTCCTCACAGTGTAGAAACGTCCCCACAGTGTAGAAACGTCCTCACAGTGTAGAAACGTCCTGACAGTGTAGAAACGTCCTGACAGTGTAGAAACGTCCCCACAGTGTAGAAACGTCCTCACAGTGTAGAAACGTCCTGACAGTGTAGAAACGTCCTCACAGTGTAGAAACGTCCCCACAGTGTAGAAACGTCCTCACAGTGTAGAAACGTCCCCACAGTGTAGAAACGTCCTGACAGTGTAGAAACGTCCCGACAGTGTAGAAACGTCCCCACAGTGTAGAAACGTCCCCACAGTGTAGAAACGTCCTCACAGTGTAGAAACGTCCTGACAGTGTAGAAACGTCCCCACAGTGTAGAAACGTCCTCACAGTGTAGAAACGTCCTGACAGTGTAGAAACGTCCCGACAGTGTAGAAACGTCCCCACAGTGTAGAAACGTCCCCACAGTGTAGAAACGTCCTGACAGTGTAGAAACGTCCTCACAGAGTAGAAACGTCCCCACAGTGTAGAAACGTCCTCACAGTGTAGAAACGTCCCCACAGTGTAGATGTCATGTCTCAGTGTAGATGTGTGATGTCACGGTATGTGTATGATGTCATTCTGCAGGCTGTGGAGCAGGTGGACTCTTCTCAGGAGGTGAGCTGTCTTTTTAAACTGCATAAAGTTTATTTTAATGAAATGAAGCTACACATGACCTCACATGGAACCGGTGTATGTGTGTGTGTATGTGTGTGTGCGTGTGTGTGTGTATGTATAGAGCTCGGAGCGCCTTCAGGCTCCCAGTAACACCAGCAGTCTGTGGCTCAATGAACTGGTTCTACTGGGAGAGAGAATGTCTGAGAGAGAGGGAGACGCTGAAGATGAAGACACTGGAGACGACAGTGTGGAAAGCAGACACAGGGTGACATCATCATGACATCACATGACACGTCCTTTCAAACAAAGCCCTGGAGCCTGAACCTGAATGTTAGCGTGTTCTTATGAAAGAGGCAGAGATGCTGACAGATGAGGTTCATCTGTGACACATAAAATAATAATGCTGTTCGCAGGTTTGATGACCACTTCAGTTTAGCAGGTTAACACCAGCTGATGAAGACCACAGATGTTGATAAGGTTAAACTGGTAGAACTGTCCAGGCTGCTACTTCGTTTGGGTTAGGGTTAGAAATGATGTAACTTCCTTTGGGTTAGGGTTAGAAATGATGTCGCTTCCTTTGGAACAGCGGCCTTTCTCTTATAAACCCCGCCCCTCTGACTGACCCCTCCTCCTCTGACCACGCCCCGCAGGCTGTGATGCTGACCTATCACCACCTCCTGAGTCGACCTCGTCACAGGGAAACCGATCTGACCACTGGAGTGGGCGGGGCTGCAGGGTATGTGGGCGGAGCCAGAGAAGAAAACCCGGACGCCGAGGTTCCACGACTGTCAGACGACAGC
The DNA here is from genome assembly GCA_024666655.1 of Dascyllus trimaculatus. Lineage (NCBI taxonomy): Eukaryota > Metazoa > Chordata > Actinopteri > Pomacentridae > Dascyllus > Dascyllus trimaculatus. The sequence continues at coordinate 28,071 of JAMOIN010001129.1, forward strand.
ATGGAGGACAGAGACCGGCTGACCCTCGACCTGCCAGGTCTCGGTTCCCATGGCGATGAGGTGGGGTTGGAGCTGGGGCTGTAACGGAGGCCACACCCCCGTACGACTGATAGCTTATCAATTAATCGATTGTGTGATTTCTAAGTATTGATCCTTTGATTATATAGAATGTGTAGCTGAAGTTAATCACCACGTGTGTTCCCAACATGTTACTCTGAAACGTTTACAGCACAGCAGCGCCACCAAGTGGACAGTTATCACATTTAGCTAAAGTCTTTTTCTGACACCTTCTAAAACCAGCGATACAAAGTTCAGATTAAATCTGTGTCAATATATGATAATCTTGATGTTCTGAAAAGACAACACAGTACAGGCCACGCCCACCTGAACAAACCCCGCCTTAATCACCGTGCATGCAAACGATCTGGTCGGATCGTCTCCAAACTCCTCTGGGTCACCTGCTGCTTTCCACTGATTGGCTGACTAGTTTGGAGGTGTGACTTATTGATTCATTAACCCCATATACATTTGCAGAACTTACCAATGTGATTATGCAGCTCAGGACTGTTGTCTTTCAAACAGCGCCACCTGCGTCAGTGGGTAGGTGGTTGCCACCAGTGGATGATCTTCTGCCTTGACCCTGACCACATTCACTCAATTAAGCTGTAAAACAAAAATGAACGTCTAAGCATTCGATCAGTTAATTTTACACTTCAGTATCGATTCATCCTGATAAAGTTAAGTTTGATGGTAAATAATCACAATAATATAAATGTCAGGGTCAGGGTCTAACCTTTAATTCACTGTTCATGTTCATGCAGTATGTATCCGCCCGGGTGTTTGTGAATAAACTTTATCTAGAGTCCGTCCACTTGTTCGGTTTTCCTTCTTGGTGTCGTTTGGTTTTATTTTAGGCTGGTATTTTACTGTGTTTAGACTCTTTATTGTGGTTCTTTTCTTCTTGTCACTGAACATTTTAAATTTTCATTCTCTGGGTGAACTGGTCGGTTATATTCAAAACACTGTGATGAATGTGCATCAGCGTTTGGCTGAACAGCTACTTAACCAATGCTTCTGGCTGCAGTGAACCTGTCGGCTGGTCGTCTTCTTCTGTGGTGTTTCTATCGTCACCACATTCAGCACTGACATAAACAGTCCCCTGGAAAGTAATTCATGTTAGTCCATCCATATTTTCAGTTATTATTAAAAGGTAGAAACATTCTGCTGTCAGATCACCTCAGAGGCTCTAAACATTTTACGGTTTTCTTTAGAAAAGAGTAAAATCCAACTAATTAATACCTGCAGGTTCAACGAATCCGAGAAGCGGACACAGATAAATTCTTTTTATTTTGCAAAAGACAAAAAACTGGAAGCAGTGAAAGAAAAAAATGATGTTTAGAAAAGACGGACCAATCAGACGCCCCGCCAGCAGCCAATCAGAGCATACAGGTCACTCATGGTGCAGTCACATGGCCTTTCTGGTCAACAATTATTGGCTTATGTCCAGTGATGGACAGTTCTGACGAGTGCTTCCTGCTTCAGTTTGATGTCGTGACCCGTGACCAATAGAAATGCTGCTGGAGATCTTTGATACATCCTCACACTGACACTCGGTTCACAGTCTGATCGATCTGATCAATTGAACTACTCACCGCATCACAAACCTGACTTCACCTGCTGTTAGGGTTTAGAAACACCATGCGACCTCCAGGGTGAACACAAACACCCACAATCCTTTACTTTGGCATGACAGACCTGTGTCAGCCAATCAGGTCCACAGAAGGAGCCCTGCTGTCCAGTCTGATCCAGTCTGTCTTCCTCTGGAGTGACATCATCAAAAACACCCACCAATCAGCTCCCTCCTCACTGTCACTTGGGCGGAGCACAAGGCTGTTGTCGTGGAAACAGTAGGGCTGTCTTGGAGGTATCGCACCATCATGCTGCAGTGACCTCACTTCCTCTGGGCGGGGCCTTTGTGGAACAGGTAGATCGGCCGCTGGTTACCTGAAACACAAACACACAGCAATTCAGTGACAAAGGCTTGTCTTGTGATGGGGGTGGTATTGTGTCACTTCCTGTTTCCTGTCTGTAGCTTACTGTGTGCTACTGTTGCTTCCACATTCAGCAACACACCTGCTGACACAGGTGCTAACACGCTCTGGTTATCGGCAGCTCCATAGTCAGAAATATGAAGTTAGAGACAACAGCGACCAGCTAAATGCATGCTGGGGCCAGAGCAGGAGACACTGAATGTAACTGTCCATGTGACAGTTATTTCTGATATTTCTTGTTTCACGTTTGTTATTTTTTGTCATAAATATTTGAGTTCATATGGTTATGTTCAGAGAAATAATTTTGAAATTGATGTTTGTTTAAAATGTAGTGCTGTTTGTAATGTTTGTATGACGGTATGAAATGGGTCACATGACCACAGTTAGGTGAAAGGTCTTGCCCTGGAGAATTATGGGTCATCCAATATGGCTGCAGAGAACTACGCCAGCAGAGAGAGAGAGGGACGATATGACTGAAATTTATAACTATTCTGTGTGGTGTCTGAGAGGCGCACACGGTAATTGTGACCTTAAAGTTTTATTTGTGTGGTATTGTTTGCCAAGATGATTTGTATGTTTTTTTATTTTTATAGTTTTCACGGTGTCGGCAGACTCGAGGGTAATAAATGTTAAAAGACATCTGTATGATACGTGGCCTTTTTAACCTCGGACCAGAATAGTTACACTGAATCATATTTAAAACTGCTGGTGAAGACTAATAGTAAAATTAAACAGACTGTAATTCACTGTGACGGTAATGACATCTGGTTCAGGTAATCAGAGGTCACTGAAGTTAACATCGAGTCGGGTGTAAATACAACAAAACAACGTCGGACTCTGAAGTCGTCTTTGGACCCCTGATCAAAGTGATCAATGATGACACTTATTAATAGCCGCATAACTTCATTCAACCACTGGCTGTAGAGGTGGTGTCCAGAAAACAATGTGGACTTAATAGAGAATAACTTGGTCTTATTAGGAGAGGCGGCATATATCCTAATTTGGACAGTGCATCTCTCTGGTTTGGTGAGGAGTTTCAGTCAGGGTTAGGGATAGGTGGTTAGGGGTAGGTGGTCAGAAGATAAGTTGTCAGGGGATAGGTGGTTAGTGGGTAGATGGTTGGAGTACATGGTTAGCTAAGAGGTGGATAGGGGTAGGTGGTTAGGGATAGGTGTTTAGTGTGTAGGTGGTTGGGGTAGGTGGTTAGGTTGATACGGATAGGTGGTTAGTGGGTAGGTGGTTGGGGTACGTGGTTAGGTGGGTAGGGGTAGGTGGTTAGGGATAGGTGATTAGTGGGTAGGTGGTTAGGGTATGTGGTCAGTGGGTAGGTGGTTGGGGTAAATGGTTAGGGGATAGGTGATTAGTGGGTAGGTGGTTGGGGTACATGGTTAGGGGATAGGTGGTAGGTGGGTAGGTGGTTGGGGTACATGGTTAGGGGATAGGTGGTTAGTGAGTAGGTGGTTGGGGTACGTGGTCAGTGGGTAGGTGGTTGGGGTATGTGGTCAGTGGGTAGGTGGTTGGGGTACATGGTTAGGGGATAGGTGGTCAGTGGGTAGGTGGTTGGGGTACATGGTTAGGGGATAGGTGGTTAGTGGGTAGGTGGTTGGGGTACATGGTTAGGGGATAGGTGGTCAGTGGGTAGGTGGTTGGGGTATGTGGTCAGTGGGTAGGTGGTTGGGGTACATGGTTAGGGGATAGGTGGTCAGTGGGTAGGTGGTTGGGGTACATGGTTAGGGGATAGGTGGTTAGTGGGTAGGTGGTTGGGGTACATGGTTAGGGGATAGGTGGTTAGTGGGTAGGTGGTTGGGGTACGCAGTTAGGGGATAGGTGGATAGGGGTAGGTGGTTAGGGATACGTGGTTAGGGGATAGGTACATAGGAGTAGGTGGTTGGGGATACGTGGTTAGTGGGTAGGTGGCTGGGGTACATGGTTAGGGGATAGGTGGTCAGTGGGTAGGTGGTTGGGGTACATGGTTAGGGGATAGGTGGTCAGTGGGTAGGTGGTTGGGGTACGCAGTTAGGAGATAGGTGGATAGGGGTAGGTGGTTGGGGTACGTGGTCAGTGGGTAGGTGGTTGGGGTACATGGTTAGGAGATAGGTGGTCAGTGGGTAGGTGGTTGGGGTACATGGTTAGGGGATAGGTGGTCAGTGGGTAGGTGGTTGGGGTACGCAGTTAGGGGATAGGTGGATAGGGGTAGGTGGTTAGGGATACGTGGTTAGTGGGCAGGTGGCTGGGGTACATGGTTAGGGGATAGGTGGATAGGGGTAGGTGGTTAGGGATACGTGGTTAGGGGAAATGTGGATAGGGGTAGGTGGTTAGGGATAGGTGGTTAGACACTGTAGGTAGTGACGTCTATCCAACTGGATGAAACAGTGAAACGGGACTTTAGCACTCAGCAGCACATTGACACCTGATGGTTCTTACAGCTTCCTGCAGCTCTTTCAGACTCACTGGCTGTTACCTGTACATCTGTATACCTGTGTGTTTGATGAGTCTGTACGAGCTGAAGCCCACACTGTCAGTCAGGAAGGAGGTGAACTGTTCAGGTCTGAGCCTCAGACTCCTGAAGTGGCGAAACGTCGTCTCCTGTAAAAGAACGTTCATGGTCTTTTAACTCATGTTACAGAACAAAAAGCAAAGATGGACACGTTTACATAAAGGAATATATAGATATATACTTATAGTACGATTCTGGTGTGGTGATGACCTTCTGCTGTGCTTTTACATGTATTTATTATGGAGTGACTGAACAATTATCCACCTGGAGGACTACCAAGAACGATAATTTGTCCCATTATTGGTATCATTGTCCTCAGAGCGTTAGTAGAAAGCCACTAGACTTCTCCTTTAGGTTCATTCAAGGCTCTTCTTCAGTTCTAACTAACTGGTGGGGAGTTTCAGGTGTTTATAGCCACTCCAGCTTGCATGGTTAAAGGCCAACTAATGATCAGGACTCAACTGTCTCCAGGTATAAATAACTATGAAACCAGGTGGTCAACAGTAACGACAGTAAAGATGGTGAAGCTGCCAGTTTACACAACAAAGGATGTGAATCTGTCAGTCAGGACTCCACATGTTACTGATGCTGTTCTCCTCTGTGACAGTTTCTACATAATTATTAACACATGTACGTCACAGAGGCCCTGTTGCTGAGTATTTACATATATTTATATTCACATTACCAAAGCCCTTTGCTGTGTGTTTACACACACACACACACACACACAGGTTACCGAGGCCCTCTTGCTGCGGTTGTAGCTGCTCCACGCCTGCGGCTCCAGGATGAATAATCCGCCTGACGATAGGCTCTGATAGGCCCGTCGAAACAGTCTGACCACACCCCCATCACCTGACTGCAGCTGTACCCACTTGGTCACACTCAGACACATGATGACATCGTACTGACCCCGGCCAGGCCACGCCTCCATCTCAGACACATAGTCGCCCTGTGGGAGGAGCCACAGCAGTGATGTAATGACAGTAGAGAGCAGTGGATTACGATGGAGACGGGCTGAATGACTCACCTGGATGAAGGTAATGTTGTCGGGGAACCTGGAGGAGGAGGAGCGTGGAGGCAGAAGGGGAGGAGCGCAGAGAGGACCCCGACTCACCCTGAATGACAGGGGGAGGGACAGCAAGGCCTCCCCCATTACTTCCTGTTCCCTCCCTTCCTGCAAGACAGGAGGCGGAGCTACCGTTGCCCTCTTCCTGTCCTTCACCGCCATGTCATGTGACAGGAAGTGCCTGATGTTCTGCTTGGCAGCGAGCACCAACCGCTCGTCTAACTCCACCCCCAAGATGTGAGCAGGGTTGAACCTCCGGGCTACAGCCAGGGTCATGTGACCAGCACCGCAGCCCACGTCCAGTACCGTCTTGTCTCTGAACCAATCAGCTTCCAGAAGGCAGATCCGAGGGTCCTCCACCTCCCCAACTCGCCCCTCCCACCTGTCACCATAGAGGCCATAGTAACCATAGTAACGGCTGTGGTTGCCGTACTGGTAGCGGTGTTTGTCTTTCATCTTTTCTGGTGGCCGAGCAGACCCAGGCTGTGGTCCTGCACACCTGCAGGGAAATGCAGTGCTCATGAGACCGGGCCGTCCAACCAGATTACAGCATTTTAACCCTGTTTATCTACAATACTGACCTGCTGGCTTTAGCCCCTCCCACCAGCGGTGTCTGGAATTTGGTCGGCTGAGCTGCGGTTGCTATGGTGCCAGAGCACGCAGCGCCGTCTGACGACTTTGTTGAAGTGGTGCGCCGCCGTCTCCGATGACGACCATCACCCTGGTTCCCAGGCTTGTGGGCGTGACCAGGTGGAGGGTGGGTATGCCTCCTGGGTAGGATGGGGGGCGGGGCTAGATCATCTCGGCAGGTGATGGCTGTGTTGAGTTCACAGGGGAGAGGAGACGCAGGAACACTGCCCTCTCTGGCCAACAGAGGAACTGAAGGACATTAAACATCACAATGTTTATTAATACGACAGTGTTTATTGACACGCTACCAACTCCTCATGACTCTGGTCCCAAGTGGAACTCAGAATAAATAAAAAAACACAATAACAACAGAGTGACTTGTAAACAACAAAACAAGAAGGACCTTAAAGCTATACCCCAACAGAATTTAACTTTAATCTTCTGAACCATTTTATTAAATGCAAAGCTTTATCTTCACCTGCAATAAGCAGTGACTGAATGTGGTTTGAGCAAAGAAAAAGTTTGTTGTGTGACACAAAATAACATTCTTAGCATGAACATTTAGGGTTACGGCTGAAACTAACTATCTTTATTCATGACTCAGTATAAGAACCTTCTAAGTCTATTCTTCCACAGTTTTTTAATAACAGTAAAACTAAACTGGCACATTATTTATATTAACAGCTGCTGCAGATTCCTGCTGCGTTCGCCAGGTGTCCTGGTGGATCCTGGTAGATCCAGGTGGACCCAGGTGTTCCAGTCTCACCTGTAAGTCCACCTGTGGAGGGGAACAGTCGCGCTGGTACCACCTCCCTGTCTGCTGGGCCTCCATGGTGTCGGTTCCGGTGCCTCCTCCTGGTCTTCAGAGGGGACAGCAGGACGCCCCCTCCTCCTTCCTGATCCTCCCCTCCTCCCTTCAGGTTCAGGGGGTCGGTGATGTCACGTGGAACCAGGATCTCTACAGGGTCTCCACCCCGCGAAGGCAGAGGTGAGCTCTTTGGTGTCTCCTGATTGGTAGCTCTGAGAAGTGAGAGAAGCCTTATTGTGAGTCCAGACTTCTTGTAATGTTAGTCTTAACACAACACCCTAAAACCCTAACCTTACGCACTCTAACCGTAACACTCGAATCCTACACACTCTAATCCTACACACTCTAACCCTACACACTCTAACCCTACGCACTCGAACCCTACACACTCGAACCCTACACACTCGAACCCTACACACTCTAACCCTAACCCTACACCATATACGCCTTATCCCTACACACCGTCCTGTCATCAAGGTTTTTATGTTTATCAGTCAGCATGTTTGTTTTTAAGACATTAAACCTTCTGAAACCTTAAATCCTGCTGGCAGGCTTAGAAGAACTGTTGTCTTTAAAATGCCCCCATTCATTAGAAACTGTGAAGACAGAAACAACCATCACATATTCTCAGCTGTGACCAACAGGGAATCCCAAACCCTACAGGCTGGAGAACATGAGGAGACATGGTGGACATGATAGTTCAGGGTTCAGGGTCTCCTTCATTCTAACCGAGTCCTGCTGACAGAAGACATCTCTGATTCTCTCCTTCTTCATGTTGTTCTGGTTCCACAGAGCTGCAGGACTTTAGATTGAAAAATTAACCAGGACCTTGAGGTTCAGAGAATTGAAAGTGTCTAGATGTCAGTTCCAGAGGGAGGATGTTTCCTGCAGAGTCTGGACTCTGAGTTCACATCCAGACTAATGTTCTGATGTTTGAAGGGCTAAAGGTACCAAGCTCATGCAGCTGGAGCAGGTTCAATATATCCAGACTGTCATTTTGTTAGTCGGTTCTACAAAGACTAAAATGTAAACATACCGTCCTGTCTTCTGTAACTGTCTGTCTCCTAGAAGTCCAGCCAGGCAGGGTTTACTACTCTACTGGACGACCCAGTGTGTTACTTGTTTCTTAGTGTCTGTTTTCTATTGTGCCACAGATGTTTGTATTGAGGTCTGAGAGAATCTGCATTTCAACCCATCCATGTCCTGTATATATGGTAGAACGGACTACAACGTTGACTCTGACTCATGGATCCACTTAGTAGTTCAGCCCTCTGATGTGAGTATTTTGGTTTCAGGTTTTGATTTTTGGGTCTGCATGATAAATAATCATTTACCTGTCAGGGGTTCTGAAGTGTTTGGTTTTTACAGGATCTGCTGCAAACACTTTATTGTTAGATCATTTAACTGTAAAACAACATGATTTTTACCAAACATCTGAAGCTCATATGTAGTCCTTCTTCTTGACAGAACTACACATCCCAGATGATAAGTTCACTAAGTTTTGGTGATTCAATCATCACATTCTGTTGTTTAACAAGCCGATACACACAGATATTTACCTCATCAATGAATTGACTGATAATCTGATCGATCTGCAGCTTGGGACGTGTCTCACCTGTTCACATCTTCATCCAGCAGCGAGTTCAGGTTCAACGGGTCGAAGATATTCCCGCCCATCAGGAAGTGACTTGGCAGCACAGGCTCTGATTGGCTGTCGCTGTTTGCACGGCGACGCCGCTTGGCTGGCCCCTTGAAGCCAACACCCACCGTGTAACGCCTCTTCCCGATTCGCTGAGTGGGGACGTGGGGCTGGCCGCTCGTAGGTGGCTGGAGGCCATTTTTAGGATGGAAGAAGGGGCGGGACTTAGCCAGCGGCGGATGCTCTGATAGGCTGACAGTGGACGGGAAGCCGGGGCTGACTCTGACGGGCGCCTTGAGAGGAAGGAGGGTCTCTTTGTCCGATGACATCCTGATCATCTTTTACCTGGGGGTCAATCAGCCAATCACTGTAGAGGGAGAGGGAGGGATCAGTGTGACTGACACGAGGGAGAGCCAATCAGATTCATCGAGTCATGAAAGAGAAATGATCCATCAAATATCAACGACTTTAACAGTCGATTACCTGATCAGTGATGTTTTAGATTAAACAATAACAGTAATAAAGTCTGGTTTCAGCTTTTAATGGAAATGATACAGATAATAACTTAAAGTTCAGGATCTGTGAAGCTGAAATAAAACACCGTTTGATCTTCTATCTGCTGAAGCTGCTAACAGTCACTCGTTATTCATGTTAGGATCATCTCTGATTTTTGTTTTGTTGAGACTGAAGCCACAAACTGAACATGTCTACTTCAAAATAACTCAGAGTGAGAAGTTAATTATAAAAACTAAACACAATAGAAAAGTTATTACACAAGCAAAGTGCTTCAGTCTCGTGTGTTTACATCCGAACACATGAAACAACACATGTAAATAAAGACATGCTGACTGACAACCAGCATCATTCATATATAGATGATTATCTGGAGGAATCAATCAGCTGTTTGGTCTGAAACATCAGAGTATATACAGAGTTATATAGGAGTTATCAATCAATAATCAATCAACTGTTTGGTCTGAAACATCAGAGTATATACAGAGTAATATAGGAGTTATCAATCAATAATCAATCAACTGTTTGGTCTCAAACATCACAATATATTCAGAGTTATATAGCTGTTATCAATCAATAATCAATCAACTGTTCGGTCTGAAATATCAGAGTATATACAGAGTTATATAGGAGTTATCAATCAATAATCAATCAGCTGTTTGGTCTGAAACATCACAATATATACAGAGTTATATGGGAGTTATCAATCAATAATCAATCAGCTGTTTGGTCTCAAACATCGGAGTATATACAGAGTTATATAGGAGTTATCAATCAATAATCAATCAGCTGTTTGGTCTGCAACATCAGAGTATATACAGAGTTATATAGGAGTTATCAATCAATAATCAATCAACTGTTTGGTCTGAAACATCACAATATATAGAGTTATATAGGAGTTATCAATCAATAATCAATCAGCTGTTTGGTCTGAAACATCAGAGTATATACAGAGTTATATAGGAGTTATCAATCAATAATCAATCAGCTGTTTGGTCTGAAACATCACAATATATATAGAGTTATATAGGAGTTATCAATCAATAATCAATCAGCTGTTTGGTCTGAAACAGAGTATATACAGAGTTATATAGGAGTTATCAATCAATAATCAATCAGCTGTTTGGTCTGAAACATCAGAATAATGTGTGGAGAGTTGTGTGTCCGTATCTGGATCTGTGTGTGTCGAGAGTTGTGTGTCAGATATGGACACAACTCTCGACACGTATGTGCAAATAATACTGCTACAATAATGACCCTGTAAAATAAGCATGTGTGCGTGTGTGTGTGCTGACTCCCCCTCCCCCCATACCTTAAAAAACATCGCCCCGCCCCTGCCGCTGCCTCCACCAATCCCGGTGCTTCGTCATGAATAATTCAAGTTGACAAACAGGTAAACAGTTAGCTTCAACAGCTAGCCTCGTCGGGCTAACACGCAGGAAGACGCTAGCACAGGGCTAAAACGCAGCTCTCCAGAAACACGGCCAACCGACAAACCGCTCTGTGCGTGACAACGAGGCCGCGTCAAGCTCTCCGTGCATATACGTGTGCGTGTCAGCGTGTGCGTGTGGGCTTTCAAGTCGTGACTTCGGCTGCAGCTAGCTGCTAACGGCAACTCCGTAACCGTGGTCTGAAACCAGAGCCCGCGACTTTATACAGCAGCGATGGGCCCAACCGACTGACAGCAGAGCGGGCCAATCGTATGCGGAGCTGAGACCCCGCCTCTCTCAAGCTTTGACCAATCACAACACTGGACGGGATCAACCGGCTGTGTGATTGGTCACTTTCCGGGGAGGGCGGGAGAATGGCCCGAGGCCAGAGGCGTCCTGAGCGGTGCCTGTCTGGAAACACGAGCACAGCCGAAAACAAACCGTTTAACGGTACAAAAAAATAAACAAATAACGGTTACCGAGAAATGTGTAGCAGCTGAAGGCGCTGACACACGGTTAGTGAGTTCAATCAAGGTTTAGCGAAGAGAAGTTTAAGTTCAGAGTCTTTCAGCGCGGGGAGCAGGAGTCCTAAGGGTAACGGGTATTTTCGCCCTAAATGTAGGCTGCCAGGAAAACCTCCTGGTCGTTTCATCCAACAAACTCTGTCAGTCAAATAATGTATGGAGTGGAGCTGGTTGAATTAATCAATAAGTAAATATTTGAGTTTGTTGTCCACCGACATTTACAAACCTGACAGGAGTTCAAGCAACTGGTCACCTGACAGGAAAAACTGAGGGATTACCAGAATTGGTCCATAAACAGAAGTAGAGATGAGTTTGAACAGTTTCTGTTCTGAGATCTGACATCCCTTCATGTTCCAAATCAGCTGCTATCACCTCAGTTACAGACTCCTCTGACACATATGTCGACTTAGATCTGAGTTACTGAGGCTGTTTTGCTCTAACACCCAGGTTTGGACACATTTGCACATCAGAATAATTAATTCACATTTCAGCTGTTGACACATGAAATAAACTCCCGTCAGAGTTGAATCCAGTTTCACAGGAAGCCACAGGTTCAGTTGTTGTCTGATGAGGTTAACTCTGACTAATTCACTGCTGTTGTCCCTCCTGCCCACCAGAGGACGCTGTTCACCGTAAACCCAACACCTTCCTGCACATCTACACAATAGTGAAGCCATATCCCAATTCAGGGTTCGGGTTAACCTAACCCTACGCGTCCTTCGAAGCCTGGGTCCTTCCAAGGACGGGTAGGCTGCATGAGTGTTTGTTAAATAGACGGTCCAGCCAACGGTGGACTTCCTGCTTTCGTCATGACGTCCTGAAGCGCCACTCCTGTTGCCTAGCAACCCTGACAGCAGAATTTATACCCCAACATCAGGATAAGACAATGTTGTAATTTTACGTCATGTTTTGGCTGAATTTGATCCAAAATTGTGATTTTTGTTTCTAATATGTTTTATATCCTTGAAGACTTGAGGGTCTTGTTCTGTCCGGTGGTTCGGGACTAAACTGTCTGAGAAACAAGAAGCTGGTTTAAATCTGTTGACATCCACTGATATGAACTTCAGATATTATAAACCTCCACAGTCTCTGGGCTGAATGTTTCTGATGAGGATCACTAAATACCTGCTGTCTGAACAGAAACCAGATATAATGTATGTTAAACATGTGATCAGATAACTTGGTGGAGCTAAACTAAGAACAGTGAGGAGAGTCATGTTTTCACTGGTCTACAGAGAATCACCACCAATAGAAGCTCCAGCAGGATTTACATCCATTATGCTCCATATAATGTTTAAAATAAGGATTTAATATGTGAACACTGGTGAATGAATGAGTCGTCTGTGTGGTGGAATAGAACTGAAACACTGAAGCTGAATAACTGGAGAGTAAATGTTTTAAACTGCAGCGGCTCACATCAACAACGTCACTTAATCATTTTTTAAAAACTAATTTTAATGTTTTTAACATCTGTACCGTTAGCTATTGGAGTGAGCTGTAACACAGTACTAATATTTAAAACTAGAATCCTCCACTGATGAATCCATCTTTTAAAACTTCAGCTGTTGATCAAACTGTCAGCGGGACGCAATGGATCTTGGGAAATTTGGGGCTACGAAGGATACATCGATGCATCCTTCAAATCCGTGGAAAAGAAGGACGCATTCGTCGGCCGCATTTGAAGGAGTCTTCAGTTTAATGAAATGGGACAGCCTAGTTGCACCGCTGTGATCAATGCGGTCGATAAATGCAGCCTAGAAGGATGCAGCCTTGGAAGGAAGCATCCCCTGAACTGGGACACAGCTTGTGACTCTGCAGAGCTGGAGGCTGCACCGATAGGACCACACTTCTAGAGGCTTTTCTTCAGGACAGCGCCACCTACTGCAGTGGAGGATCACTAAAGTGAACGGACTTATGGGTCTAAAGAAGGGTTTCACTCAAAATATACTTATAGTTTAAAAGGTTTGTTCAAGGAGTATTCCAGACAAAGTACTGCTTCATAATAATAATCATAATAATAATAATAATAATAATAATAATAATAATAATAATAATAATAATAATGATGATGATGATGATGATGATGATGATGATGATGATGATGATGATAATGATGATGGTGATGATAATGATGATGATGATGATGATGATGATGATGATGATGATAATGATGATGATAACGTGGCTAACAAGAGTTGCATTTGGACAAAGTGTGTAATTATCAGAGTTATCAGGTGAAATATTAATGGAGCCATGTGTTCTGGCCTCTGTGGTCTGGGTTAGTAATAGAGTTTATTTTAACATTTCATTCCATGACTGAGGTCTATGAAGGTTCAGCTCTCGGATGAGTCCAGTCTGATCTAAACTTTATTAACACCTTTAACCTGTAGAACCATGGAGGTAAACATCCACACTGATCCTGTAGAGACAGACAGAGGTCAGTTCATGCTTTATCCTCTGATGAAGGGCTCATTAACATGCAGGCTGTAGATCATCATCATCATCTCTGATCAGAGGAACCAATCAAACAGCTCAGAGCTGGTTTCAGCAGCTTTCATCAGATCAGTGAAGACCTCAGTTTAGCAGGTTAAAACCAGGTGATAAAGACCACACATGTTTATAGGGTTGAACTGATGGAACGGTCCAGTGTTCAGGGTCTGGGTCAGACATGCTGCTGCTTCCTTTGACATCAACTCCTGATGAACACCAGGGTCCCAGAAGTCCTGCCTCCAGGTCTGCAGACATTTCCTCCTCCATCTACACAACAAAGTAAAACACGTTACTGAGGAGCTGCAGCTACAGATGATAATCCATTAAAAAAATCAATCAATAAAAAATAACAATTAATAAAAGAATTTAGGTTTAATGGTAATCCATTAAAAAATCAATCAATAAAAATATAAATTAATAAAATAATTTATATTTAATGGTAATCCATTAAAAAAATAATCCAAAAAATATAAATTAATAAAAGAATTTATATTTAATGGTAATCCATTAAAAAATATAAATTAATAAAAGAATTTATATTTAATGGTAATCCATTAAAAAATCAATCAATAAAAAATATAAATTAATAAAACATCAATGAATCAAAGACAAGAATCAATAAAAACCTACATGGATCTAAACATATCTAAAATTATACATAAAAAATGATGCAGTAAAACTATACATTTATAAAAAATATAAAACTATAAATAAAATCAACAAATCAATAAAAGTATGGATCAGCAAAAGTCTAAATCAATAAAAGTAATAAGTCTAATAAAATGTGAATCAATCACATCGCATTGGTCAGCTGATATTTTTTAAAGCAGAAATAACTGATGTTGTCATCCAATCCTGAGGCCTGAACCCTGGGGTGGGCGGGGCTTCTGGGGATTAGGACTCCATTACCCAGCATGCACTGCCTGTGTTTGTAAAATCTCTAAAGAGGATTTGTGTGGATCAGAGACGACATGCCGCTGAAGAGAGAAGGTGAGGCGCTGTCATCGGCCTGTCACTTTGTTTGTTTGTTTGTTTGTTTGTTTGTTTGTTATTGTGTACCTGTGATTGTGTGATTGTGTGTTTCCTCCTGTGGCCTCTTCTTCTTCTTCAGTTTCATTTCCTGTCGTCACTGTTTAAATCTGTGTCTGTTTGACCTCCGACCTCCAACTGTCATCACTGTCATACTGGGACTTAGCATGTTTCTACTGGTCTCTACTGGTTTTTCTCAGTTTCTACTGGTCTCTACTGGTTTCTCCTGGTCCCTACTGGTTTCTCATGGTCTCTACTGGTTTCTCATGGTCTCTACTGGTGTTTAGTGTGTTGTACTGTTCTCTGTTCCTTTCTACTGCTCTCTAGTTGTCAGTAGTCTCAGAGGAGTCCAGTCTGATCTGGAGGAGTCCAGATCAGACTGGTTTCTAATGGTCTCTACTGGATTTCTAATGTTTTCTAATGGTTTTTAATTCTTTTTATGGCTTCTACTGGTCTTCAATGCTTTCTGATAGTTTCTCCTGGTCTTTACTGGTTTCTACTGGTCTTCAAGGCTTTCTGATAGTTTCTCCTGGTCTCTACTGGTTTCTACTGGTCTTCAAGGCTTTCTGATGGTTTCTCCTGGTCTTTACTGGTTTCTACTGGTCTTCAAAGCTTTCTGATGGTTTCCCCTGTTCTCTACTGGTTTCTACTGGTCTTCAAGGCTTTCTGATAGTTTCTCCTGGTCTCTACTGGTTTCTACTGGTCTTCAAGGCTTTCTGATGGTTTCTCCTGGTCTTTACTGGTTTCCACTGGTCTTCAAGGCTTTCTGCTGGTCTTCACGGCTTTCTCGTGGTTTCTGCTGGTCTTCACGGCTTTCTCGTGGTTTCTCCTGGTCTCTACTGGTTTCTACTGGTCTTCAAGGCTTTCTGATGGTTTCTCCTGGTCTCTACTGGTTTCTACTGGTCTTTAAGGCTTTCTCGTGGTTTCTCCTGGTCTCTACTGGTTTCTGCTGGTCTTCACGGCTTTCTCGTGGTTTCTCCTGGTCTCTACTGGTTTCTACTGGTCTTCAAGGCTTTCTGATGGTTTCTCCTGGTCTCTACTGGTTTCTACTGGTCTTTAAGGCTTTCTCGTGGTTTCTCCTGGTCTCTACTGGTTTCTGCTGGTCTTCAATGCTTTCTGATGGTTTCTCCTGGTCTCTACTGGTTTCTACTGGTCTTCAAGGCTTTCTGATGGTTTCTCCTGGTCTTTACTGGTTTCTACTGGTCTTCAAGGCTTTCTGATGGTTTCTCCTGGTCTCTACTGGCTTCCTGATGGTTTCTCCTGGTCTCTACTGGTTTCTACTGGTCTTCAAGGCTTTCTGATGGTTTCTCCTGGTTTCTCCTGGTTTCTACTGGTTTTCAAGGCTTTCTAATGGTTTCTCCTGGTCTCTACTGGTTTCTGCTGGTCTTCAAGGCTTTCTGATGGTTTCTCCTGGTCTTTACTGGTTTCTACTGGTCTTCAAGGCTTTCTGATGGTTTCTCCTGGTCTCTACTGGTTTCTGCTGGTCTTCAAGGCTTTCTGATGGTTTCTCCTGGTCTCTACTGGTTTCTGCTGGTCTTCAAGGCTTTCTGATGGTTTCTCCTGGTTTGTACTGGTTTCTACTGGTTTTCAAGGCTTTCTAATGGTTTCTCCTGGTCTCTACTGGTTTCTGCTGGTCTTCAAGGCTTTCTGATGGTTTCTCCTGGTCTCTACTGGTTTCTGCTGGTCTTCAAGGCTTTCTGATGGTTTCTCCTGGTTTCTACTGGTTTCTACTGGTTTTCAAGGCTTTCTAATGGTTTCTCCTGGTCTCTACTGGTTTCTGCTGGTCTTCAAGGCTTTCTGATGGTTTCTCCTGGTCTC
Organism: Dascyllus trimaculatus; assembly: GCA_024666655.1. Taxonomy (NCBI): domain Eukaryota; kingdom Metazoa; phylum Chordata; class Actinopteri; family Pomacentridae; genus Dascyllus; species Dascyllus trimaculatus. The sequence goes on from JAMOIN010001129.1 coordinate 44,566, forward strand.
TACTGGTTTCTACTGGTCTTCAAGGCTTTCTGATGGTTTCTCCTGTTCTCTACTGGTTTCTGCTGGTCTTCAAGGCTTTCTGATGGTTTCTCCTGGTTTGTACTGGTTTCTACTGGTTTTCAAGGCTTTCTAATGGTTTCTCCTGGTCTCTACTGGTTTCTGCTGGTCTTCAAGGCTTTTTGATGGTTTCTACTGGGGTTTTTCCAACAACAAACCCAGGGGTTAACGGCACCCAGGAAGCCCGGTGAAACTGAGAGAAGGTCTTGAGGATACTGGTGGTGAAGATGGTGGAGGAGACAAACTGGGAGAGGACTAGCACGACTGGGGCAGGTCTGACCAGTATGAAGACGATTACAGGTGTACAGCAGAAAGAGGACTGCTGCTTGATGGAGCTCAGGATGATGACCTGGATCTGGTTTTAACAGGTGTGACAGAACTTCACCAGCCACTTGTGTTCTGTGGATCCCACTCACTGAAGACCTCCCAGAACATCTCAGAGTAAAGGAGTTCGTTTTGCCTTCATTGGACTGATTAGCTTCTTTTCATTCACATCAGGCTGTTAGGAGTTTTTAGGACCCGTCATATCTGTCAAAAGGTATCTGAAAACTTTAAAACTCCTACCTGCCTGATGTGTATGAATGAAAGAACGCTAATGAGTCCCAGAGCATCCCACAGCTCCCAGTTCAGAGGGGAACTGGACTGACTGAACCAGGAAAGAAGCTAGACCTCATGGAATCAGACCAATGAGATCACACCTGAGACTGTTTACACCTGAGACTGTTTACACCTGAGACTGTTTACACCTGAGACTGTTTGGACCTGAGACTGTTTACACCTGAGACTGTTTACACCTGAGACTGTTTACACCTGAGACTGTTTAGACCAGAGACTATTTCCACCGGAGACTGTTTAGACCTGAGACTGTTCATACCTGAGACTGTTCATACCTGAGACTGTTTACACCTGAGACTGTTTAGACCTGAGACTGTTTAGACCTGAGACTGTTCATACCTGAGACTGTTTACACCTGAGACTGTTTAGACCTGAGACTGTTCATACCTGAGACTGTTGACATCTGAGACTGTCCACACCTGAGACTGTTTACACCTGAGACTGTTTACATCTGAGACTGTTCACACCTGAGACTGTTTACACCTGAGACTATTTCCACTGGAGAGTGTTTACATCTGAGACTGTTTACACCTGAGACTGTTTAGACCTGAGACTGTTTACACCTGAGACTGTTTACACCTGAGACTGTTTACACCTGAGACTGTTTAGACCTGAGACTGTTTACACCTGAGACTGTTTACACCTGAGACTGTTTAGACCTGAGACTGTTCATACCTGAGACTGTTCATACCTGAGACTGTTTACACCTGAAACTGTTCATACCTGAGACTGTTGACATCTGAGACTGTTCATACCTGAGACTCTTTAGACCTGAGACTGTTCATACCTGAGACTGTTTAGACCTGAGACTGTTTACACCTGAGACTGTTTAGACCTGAGACTGTTCATACCTGAGACTGTTGACATCTGAGACTGTTCATACCTGAGACTGTTTACACCTGAGACTGTTCACACCTGAGACTGCTCACACCTGAGACTGTTTACACCTGAGACTATTTCCACTGGAGAGTGTTTACATCTGAGACTGTTGACATCTGAGACTGTTCATACCTGAGACTGTTGACATCTGAGACTGTTCACACCTGAGACTGTTTACATCTGAGACTGTTCACACCTGAGACTGTTTACACCTGAGACTGTTTACATCTGAGACTGTTTACACCTGAGACTGTTCACACCTGAGACTGTTCACACTTGAGACTGTTCACACCTGAGACTGTTCACACCTGAGACTGTTCACACCTGAGACTGTTTAGACCAGAGACTATTTACACCGGACAGTGTTTACATCCGAGACTGTTGACACCTAAGACTGTTGACACCTGAGACTGTTGACACCTGAGACTGTTCACACCTGAGACTGTTGACATCTGAGACTGTTCACACCTGAGACTGTTTACAACGGAGACTGTTGACATCTGAGACTGTTTACAACGGAGACTGTTTACATCTGAGACTGTTTACAACGGAGACTGTTTACATCTGAGACCGTTTAGACCTGAGACTGTTCACACCTGAGACTGTTGACATCTGAGACTGTTCATACCCGAGACTGTTGACATCTGAGACTGTCCACACCTGAGACTGTTTAGACCTGAGACTGTTCACACCTGAGACTGTTTACACCACAGACTGTTCACACCTGAGACTGTTCACACCTGAGATGTTCACACCTGAGACTGTTCATAACTGAGACTGTTCACACCTGAGACTGTTCACACCTGAGACTGTTTACACCGGAGACTGTTCACACCTGAGACTGTTTAGACCTGAGACTGTTCAGACCTGAGACTGTTGACATCTGACACTGTCCACACCTGAGACTGTTCATACCTGAGACTGTTCACACCTGAGACTGTCCACACCTGAGACTGTTCATACCTGAGACTGTCCACACCTGAGACTGTTTACACCTGAGACTGTTTACACCTGACGCTGTTTAGACCTTAGACTGTTCACATCTTAGACTGTTTAGACCTTAGACTGTTCACACCTGAGACTGTTTAGACCTGAGACTGTCCACACCTGAGACTGTCCACACCTGAGACTGTCCACACCTGAGACTGTTTACACCTGAGACTGTTTACACCTGACGCTGTTTAGACCTTAGACTGTTCACATCTTAGACTGTTTAGACCTTAGACTGTTCACACCTGAGACTGTTTAGACCTGAGGCTGTTTAGACCTTAGACTGTTCACACCTGATACTGTTTAGACCTGAGGCTGTTTAGACCTTAGACTGTTCACACCTGAGACTGTTTAGACCTGAGGCTATTTAGACCTTAGACTGTTCACACCTGAGACTGTTTAGACCTGAGGCTATTTAGACCTTAGACTGTTCACACCTGAGACTATTCACAACTCACATTTTTTTCAGCGTTTGATGAGACAGTGAGAGTTTTGTGCCTGATTTATCAGAGTAAGGATTGAGACTTTTTTTCCTCTTTAAATACTTTCTGACAGTTTACTAATATGTTTCTGACATTTATTGGATGTTTTGACTTTTTGGACATTTTAAGGAGATTTTTATGAATTTAATAATTTTATTTATTCAGTTTGGGTGGATGCAGTGTGAGAGTGAGTGGTTGGTGGTGGTCGGACTGGCAGCCTGGCCTCCGTCAGTCTACCCCAGGGCAGCTGTGGCTACATACGTAGCTTAGCACCATGGGGGATGGAGGGAATGAATAATGCAATGTAAAGCGTCTTTGAGTGTCTAGAAAAGCTCTATATAAAACCAATGTATTATTATTATTATTATTAATTCACTGAAGCAGTTTATTGGTGTTTGTTGGACATTTATGTAACATGTATTAATATTCTGACAATAATTCTTGATTCATATTTTGGGGACTTTCTCTAACCATTATTGAACTTTCTATAGGGTTAGTAGAAATTAGTGGGGTCCACTAAAAACAAATACAAACCAGCAGAAACCACTGGATTCGAGTAGAAACCAGCAGAGTCCAGTAAAAACTAGTAAAAAACCAGTGGACACCTGTAGAGTCCAGTCAGAACCAAGATAAACCAGAAGAAACCAGTAGAAACCAGTAACACTGCTCTGGTTGTGTCTCAGATACTGAACGCGCCCTGCAGGTGATGGAGGCCTGTCAGGCCGGAGGAGCTGAAGGAGTCAAAGGAAGGGCTGAGAAACTGCTCAACATCTTCCAGAGCGACTTGTTCCAGGCCCTGCTGGGTAACACAACAACACAACAACACAACACAACAATAACACAACAACACAACAATAACACAACAACACAACAATAACACAACAACACAACAACACAACAACACAACAATAACACAACAACAACACAACAACACAACGACAACACAACAACACAACACAACAATAACACAACAATAACACAACAACACAACAAAAACACAACAACACAACAACACAACAATAACACAACAACACAACAATAACACAACAACAACACAACAACACAACGACAACACAACAACACAACACAACAATAACACAACAACACAACACAACACAACAATAACACAACAACACAACACAACAATAACACAACAACAACACAACACAACAATAACACAACACAACAACACAACAATAACACAACACAACAACACATCAATAACACAACAACACAATGACAACACAACAACAACACAACAACACAACAACACAACAACACAACACAACAATAACACAACAACACAACAATAACACAACAACACAACACAACACAACAATAACACAACACAACAATAACACAACAACACAACACAACACAACAACAACACAACAACACAACACAACGACAACACAACAACACAACACAACACAACAATAACACAACACAACAATAACACAACAACACAACCCAACGACAACACAACAACACAACACAACACAACAATAACACAACAACACAACTATAACACAACAATAACACAACAACACAACACAACAATAACACAACAACACAACACAACAATAACACAACAACACAACACAACACAACAATAACACAACAATAACACAACAACACAACGACAACACAACAACACAAGCACAACACAACAACACAACACAACAATAACACAACAACAACACAACAACACAACACAACAATAACACAACAACACAACGACAACACAACAACCCACAGCATAACAACAACACAGCACAGCAAAACATCTTCCAGAGCGACTTGTTCCGGGCCCTGCTGGGTAACACAACAACACAACACAACAATAACACAACAACACAACAACAACAACACAACAATAACACAACAACACAACAATAACACAAAAACGCAACACAACAACAACAACACAACAATAAAACACAACAACACAACACAGCAATAACACAACAACACAACACAACAATAACACAAAAATGCAACACAACAACAACAACACAACAATAAAACAACAACAACACAACCCACAGCACAACAACACAACACAACAACACAACACAGCAATAACACAACAACACAACAACAACAACACAACAATAACACAACAACACAACAATAACACAAAAACGCAACACAACAACAACAACACAACAATAAAACACAACAACACAACACAGCAATAACACAACAACACAACACAACAATAACACAAAAACGCAACACAACAACAACAACACAACAATAAAACAACAACAACACAACCCACAGCACAACAACACAACACAGCAATAACACAACAACACAACACAACAACAACACAGCATCTTCCAGACAACTTGTTCCAGGCTCTGATGGGTAAAACAACACAACAACACCTGCTGGCCCCCTGTGATTGGACAAGAGCCCCGTGATGTGTGTGTGAGTCATAAACAGACTAAGCTCTGATTGGCTGATGGACAGCAGCAGGTTTAGTGATGAAGATGAGCCCAGTTTACAGGTGCAGTTCCATGATCCTGCTGAGTGGTTTAAATGCAACACAAGTAGACTTTGTTGTTACCTCACATCTAACTACCAGTTTAAACCACAGTGGTATGTAAAGTACAGGTTCTTGTAATGTCCTGATGAATTTAAATTAACAGCTACCATGTAGATCTCATGATGGTCTACATGAAAACCCATCCAACCCAAAGATTCCCTTTGAGCAGCATGTTGGACATATGTAGCTCTTAACAGTAGGGACCTCCAGCAGAACCAGGCTGAGGGAGGGAGGACATCTGCCTCAATCTCAACCTTAGTTGGTGGCAACAGGATTACCTAGAAGGAAGTCTGGGTACCGACGGTGGTCAACTGTAGCCAAAAGACATCAATAGGGGCCAAACAGGCCGAACAGGAGTAACCAGTGGCCAACAGAAGTCTACAAGGGCCAACATGAGTCAATAAGGGCCAGCAGGAGTCAGCAAGGGCCAACACAAGTCAAGAAGGGCCAGCAGGAGTCAACAAGGGCCAGCAGGAGTCAAGAAGGGCCAGCAGGAGTCAAGAAGGGCCAGCAGGAGTCAGCAAGGGCCAACACGAGTCAAGAAGGGCCAGCAGGAGTCAGCAAGGGCCAGCAGGAGTCAACAAGGGCCAACACAAGTCAACAAGGGCCAGCAGGAGTCAAGAAGGGCCAGCAGGAGTCAGCAAGGGTCAACACAAGTCAAGAAGGGCCAGCAGGAGTCAAGAAGGGCCAGCAGGAGTCAACAAGGGCCAACACGAGTCAATAAGGGCCAGCAGGAGTCAGCAAGGGCCAACACAAGTCAAGAAGGGCCAGCAGGAGTCAACAAGGGCCAACACGAGTCCAGAAGGGCCAGCAGGAGTCAGCAAGGGCCAGCAGGAGTCAACAACGGCCAGCAGGAGTCAACAAGGGCCAACACAAGTCAACAAGGGCCAGCAGGAGTCAAGAAGGGCCAGCAGGAGTCAGCAAGGGCCAACACAAGTCAAGAAGGGCCAGCAGGAGTCAAGAAGGGCCAGCAGGAGTCAACAAGGGCCAACACGAGTCAATAAGGGCCAGCAGGAGTCAGCAAGGGCCAACACAAGTCAAGAAGGGCCAGCAGGAGTCAAGAAGGGCCAGCAGGAGTCAACAAGGAAAGCAAGAGCCAGCAAGGGACAACAGGAGTCAACAAGGGCCAACAGGGCCAAGAAGAGTCAACAGGAGCCAACACGTCGGCCACAACACAAGAAAAGTGACAGGATTGGTCCAAAATTTTCAGCAGTATAACATGACTGTCTGCACACACACACACACACACACACACACACACACACACACACACACACACAAACATAAACTACACACACACATACATGAAGACAGAAACAGACTAACTAAAGTGTGTGTGTGTGTGTGTGTGTGTGCAGACATACAGGAATTCTACGAGCTGACGGTGTGTGAAAACCAGTCGCCGAGCCGACCACACACACCTGGACAGGTACGTGCCCACACATACACACACACACAAACGGTCTGTAATCCACATGGCAACACCCATCGCTGTTACCTAGCAACAGCTGCAGCAGAAGCAGCTTTACCGGCGCAACAGCTGCATAACACCATGGCAACAGGAGCCCAACCCCCACCTCTCTCTCTCACCGTGTTTGTTGCTCGACCTTTTTCTGTGTTTTATCGAATGACTCAAGGAGGTGTGTACCTCCCCCAACACACACACACACACACACACACACATACACAGTGACACACACACAAACACACGCACACACACACACACACACACACACACACACAGTCTCCTCCCCCCCCCACTCGCCGCTGACAGACAGAGGATAGAAGAAGAGAGCGGGCGAGCGAGGGATAGGCAGACAGACGAACGGAGAGAGAGAGAGAGAGAGGGGGGAGGGCGACCGAGCATGAGTGTGTGTGTGTGTGTGGGTATGTGTGTGTGCGTGTGTGAGTGTGTGTGAGTGTGTGTGTGTGGATATGGACTGCCTCTGCATTGTCACCACCAAGGTAAGAGCAGACCGCCGCATGCATCCGCCACAACACACACACACACACACACACACACACACGTGTCCACACTGCCATGTGTGTGTCCTCATCAAGCATCAAACTCTGTGTTCATGTGTGTGTTGCTGATCCCATCATGTTTTCATTCACTCCCCTCTCTCTCTTCATGTGTGTGTGTGTGTGTGTGTGTGTGTGTGTGTGTGTAGCCACATTAGCATTCATGTTAGCTGCATCCTGTAGCTAGCTGTTAGCAGGGCCATAGCCTGGATGTTCACATGTGGGAGCAGCCTGTGGACGCTCCGGCAGTCGGCTTGTCTTCACATGAGGGATCCAGTGCAACAGGTCGCATGTTAAAATGCACCGTCACTGGGACCTGTCCCTCTGAGTCGTCTCTCAGCTGCTGCTCTTCATTAAAGTGTGACTGCAGCTGTTCCTGGTGTCTTTCCTCCTCTATGACAGTAAACAGAACATCTCTGGACTAAACCAGACATCTGAGGAAACTCTGATCCACGTTTTAATTCATTCTGACATTTATGAGACCAAACAGCTGATTGATTGATGCAAACACCATCACCAGTGGAAGTAACGGTCAGTAGCAGCTCCGTCTGTGTGTTTGTCATCATGCACATGTGTTGTCATGTTTACCTCGACTATGCCGTCATGTTTGATGTGAGTGTCGCTACATTAGCACGTTTGTTAGCATAGCTCTCTCCTGAACCAGGTCACGTGAAATTAATTCAGATGTTTCACATGAAACAGGCTTTAAACATCTATTTTTATCCTTTAAAGTCCATTTAGTTTGAACTTGTTCCTGGGTGGCGTTGACCCGCTCTAATGCTCCTCACTGTGGCTCATTTTTCACTGCTATTGAAAGTCCTGGATGAAACCAGAAGAACATGAAGGAGGACAGAGAATCAGAGATGTCTTCTGTCAGTAGGACTCAGAATGATGGAGACCAGAGGAACACTGAACCATCAAGTCCACTGTGTTTCCTCAGTTCTCCAGCCTCCACAGTGAAACGAGGAGTAGATAGTTGGAGATACAACTACAGATGATGTAGGAAGATGTTCCTCCATGCTGGATGCATCTCCAGCTACTAGATGTTCCTACATGCTGGATGTATCTCCAGCTACTAGATGTTCCTACATGCTGGATGTATCTCCAGCTACTAGACGTTCCACCATGCTGGATGTATCTCCAGCTACTAGATGTTTCTCCATGCTGGATGTATCTCCAGCTACTAGACGTTCCTCCATGCTGGATGTATCTCCAGCTACTAGATGTTTCTCCATGCTGGATGTATCTCCAGCTACTAGACGTTTCTCCATGCTGGATGTATCTCCAGCTACTAGATGTTCCACCATGCTGGATGTATCTCCAGCTACTAGATGTTCCTCCATGCTGGATGTATCTCCAGCTACTAGACGTTTCTCCATGCTGGATGTATCTCCAGCTACTAGACGTTCCACCGTGCTGGATGTATCTCCAGCTACTAGATGTTCCTACATGCTGGATGTATCTCCAGCTACTAGATGTTCCTACATGCTGGATGTATCTCCAGCTCCTAGATGTTCCTCCATGCTGGATGTATCTCCAGCTACTAGATGTTCCTACATGCTGGATGTATCTCCAGCTACTAGATGTTTCTCCATGCTGGATGTATCTCCAGCTACTAGATGTTCCTCCATGCTGGATGTATCTCCAGCTACTAGATGTTCCTCCATGCTGGATGTATCTCCAGCTACTAGATGTTCCTCCATGCTGGATGTATCTCCAGCTACTAGATGTTCCTCCATGCTGGATGTATCTCCAGCTACTAGATGTTCCTCCATGCTGGATGTATCTCCAGCTACTAGATGTTCCTCCATGCTGGATGTATCTCCAGCTACTAGATGTTCCTCCATGCTGGATGTATCTCCAGCTACTAGATGTTCCTCCATGCTGGATGTATCTCCAGCTACTAGATGTTCCACCATGCTGGATGTATCTCCAGCTACTAGATGTTCCTCCATGCTGGATGTATCTCCAGCTACTAGATGTTTCTCCATGCTGGATGTATCTCCAGCTACTAGATGTTCCTCCATGCTGGATGTATCTCCAGCTACTAGATGTTCCACCATGCTGGATGTATCTCCAGCTACTAGACGTTCCTCCATGCTGGATGTATCTCCAGCTACTAGACGTTTCTCCATGTTGGATGTATCTCCAGCTACTGTCTCCTCTGATGCTGCATTTATTCATTGATCCAGTAGGTTGATTCTCCTCTCAGTCTCTCTGAGGAAACACTGCCTGCAGTTCAACCTGAACTCTCTCTGGTAGAGTCAGTCCTGGAGGATCAGAAATAAAGTTCTGGTCTTTATAGAATCTAGTGCAAACACATATTTATTTGTTTCAATGCTGTGTAGAATAAAGTGATTTTGGGCTCATTGTCCTGATGGAACATCACATGACACATTTGATTTATTTGAAAGCAACATGACTTTCAAACCCACCATCAGGTCTTGGGTTCAGAGAGCAACTGGTTGGGTGGTTATAGGTTTTCACTGGGTTTCTCTGCTCACCAGCAGTGTGCTGTGTTCACTGCAGTAACCTGTAACAGGCTGTAGCTGTATCTGTACGGTGTGTATCTTCACCAGTCTGTGGACAGACTTCCAAAGCCTTCTGTCATTTCTGTCCAACTCCATCATGATCCATTTCAGCCTCCATTAGTGGAAGAACATGAAAAACCAACACAGAAACATCATGTGTCGGGTTAAAGAGAGAGAGAGAGACCTTCCTGATACTGAAAACTCTGACTTCAGGCTGTACATACCCGCCGACTCACTGGTCTCACTTCATAGTTCAGAACTCTGATGTTTATCCTGGTTTAGTCCACAGGGCTGATTGTTAGTGAGGATGTTGAGCCTAAAGTCAGAGTTTTTACTGTCACAAATTGACAGCTTAATTTAGCAGACACTTTTATCCAAAGCAACATACATCTGAGAGTAGATACCACACAGGGACAGGTAGGTAGGTCAGAATTAAGGGCCTTGACAACTGCAAGATAGTCACTGAGCTCTCCAGCTGTAGTAACAAAGGTGGCTCTCTTTAACCTGCTAGATCTCCATGGTAACTGATGCTGCGGAGCTAGATCTCCATGGTAACTGATGCTGCACAGTTAGATCTCCATGGTAGGTGATGCTGTGGAGTTAGATCTCCATGGTAACTGATGCTTCACAGTTAGATCTCCATGGTAACTGATGCTGTGGTGCTAGGTCTCCATGGTAACTGATACTGTGGAGTTAGATCTCCATGGTAACAGATGCTGTGGAGATGGATGAGCAGGGCGTGCTGGGGTTTGGACCAGCGGGGCTTCAGGGCATTTTCCTTTGGAACTCTGATGTAGACCCAGTCTCCTGGCTGGATGTCGTCGCTCAGCTTGTCACTAGGAGAAGACTGGACAGCTTTTACTTTAATTGGTTGAACAGCAGAGTTTAGAGCAGAACAAAATGACAGCATTGACATGTCTATGGCATGGAGGTCCATCTTTTTCATGCACACATACAAGAATATTTTCATACCCATCACTTTTTGGCATATGAATAAAGTCTAGTAGCAGAGCTTCCCTGTGACATACGTGCTAGCCATGGGTACATGAAGGTGGAAGCCACAATGCAACAGCATCGATACAGTTATGAGGATCACCATCATCTTCGGTAGGTGCAGGTGTGGTGTCTGACAGTAGAAAAGAGTGTGAAGTTATTATGGGCCTATGCACACTAAAAAGCAGGTTCAGGAGTTGGTGAATGCATAGGAATGCCTCCAACCCCAACAGCCCTGACTGTTTCCTTTGATGTTTTCAGATTAATAGAATTTGTATTTAAAGTTGAAAACGTAATCTACCTGAAATGTAGCTGGTTTACCGTTTGCATCTATCCATCCATTATCTATACACTGCTTAATCCTCTGTAGGGCCATGGGGGAGCAGAAGTCTATCCCAGCTGACTCAGGCGAAGGCAGGGGACACCTGGACAGGTCTTACCATTTACATCTACCATCAAATGTGGTTCTGTGTTTGTTTTTGCCAATCTAACTAGTGGAGCTTAAGTCACACCCGTTGGTCATTGTCCTGACAGCTGAGGTTGGGCTGTGGGGGTTGTTGACCTTCCACCTGACTGCTGGATGGAGGTGCTGTGGGCACGGTTAGTTTTGACTGTGATATGAATATGGGCAGTGTCTTACCCAGTGATTTAGCTCGCCACAATAAAAGCACTCTCCAGGCCTCTGTGTGAGAACGGTGGACTGTGGCTTAGTCCATGGTGTGAGTGACCTCCTGGTCCATGGCTTCAGCCCCACTTCCCTCTCTTGAAGGTTCCTCTACCGAAGTTTCCTCCTCTTGACGGTCCACCTGTGTAGTGGGACATTAGTGCAAACATTAGTGACTCTTGCTTCCTATGGTCCTTTTGTTCTGTGTTATCCCAGTGGTGTTGACCTACTTCAACCAATTCAGCCGTTTGTTCTCCCGACCACCCAACAGTTAATTGCACTTGTCCTTTTATTTTTGGTAGAAGACCATTCACCAACATGTGTTGCATGTACCCTGACTCTGTGACAGGCCACAGCTCTCTTCAGGTGTTGTCATCATTTTTCCATTTAACTCACCTGGGTTGTCATCGCTGATTTAAGTTCTGTGAGTGGAATTAAGTCAACTTGTTGTACTACTTCTTTCTGAATTGCTCAGGCTATGATGCTGTAAAAGGTCCATGCTCTCTCATTTGCAGATTCTGCAGGGTTACTTGGAATTTCACACTTGGCCATTACTTTCTCTTTTACATCAGCAGGCAGAGTAAGTTTCAGCAACTGCATCATATCAGGCATGTGGGGTCTATAGGTTGAACACAGTGAATCACATTCTTCCAGACACTTTTGTTTATTCTCTCTAATAAAAATAGCAATAGCAATAGTTTCTATCATCCTTAGGAAAAGATGATAGAAACTATTGCCTTCAGTTCTCTCTGGCTTCAGGGTTTGGCTCTAACCCTAACTCTAACCCTACTGTGATCAATGGAGCTAGTGTTGTTCTCTGACAGCTAGACCTGCGGTACTCAGCCAATCATCCTCATCATCACTGGATTGCTTCATTTGTTTTACAGGATGGAGATTTTTTATTTGACCCTTTTTGTTTTCTCTAGTGCCTCCTGAGGATTTGTTTAACTCATCATCTGTTGGATTTTTTTCTGTTTGCATAGTTTTTTCTTGTTCATTTAATTAATAGGTTTTTATTTTGGTCCAAAATTAAGCTATCTGTGATTCTGTATTGCAGCTTCTACTTTCACCTCTCCACAGTCTGAGGCTGTTCAAATGTTTGTCACTGTCTCTTTGGGAACACAATCTCTCTCTCAAATTTTCTAATGTACTTCGATCAAAAGTTCCATCCGGGTACATTTCAGTGGACCATCTGCTACAGTTAGGTTTGGTGAAACTACCTCGATGAGTCCCCCCACATCGTCCAACGACCTCCCCATTCTTCAACAGATTACATGCTGTCAGTAACATGACTGTACTTCACAGGACAAGTACATCCACTTACTTTTTTCAGACAGTTCACTTTCATGGTTCCTTCAGTCAACATCCTACTCAAACGATACAAGTCATTCCCTGCTGTGAGGAGAGCTAGTCAGATCCTAACAGGAACTCACAAGTAACTTCAAGTACTGGGAGTCCCAAGTCATCCCTGGGGGAGTCAGATCACATCCCTAATTCTTCTCAACTGATCCTGCATTGGCCTCTTCATACTCTGCTTTACTCTTATGTCCTTAGACCTATTCTTCTGCCACTGTTTCTGGGCCTTCTCTATATCTCTTGCACATACATCACATTTTCCAACCCTCTGATAAAACCACTTCAACGTTTCCTCCAAATACTAAATCCCTTCTAAGAAAACTATCGTCTCCCAAGAATACCCTTTAACAGGATAATTGGACCAGCTCTCCGTTTCTAGGGTTAGGTTCTAACTGCTCATGGGTATTACCTAGTGAGTTCAGCAGAACAGCTTCAGCTGGTGGTGAGGGGACTCGCCTAGCTCTCACTGTCTTCTTCCAGACGCCTACCCCGCTTACTCTGATAGAAAACTAAACTAAGTAGCCTCGTAACCTAGCCTTCCAACCAGTCACGCCTGTTAACGACAGCTCCCTCCTCTGTATACGACAGCACTTGGTGAATTGCTAGGTTAAGTTTAGAGGTCTGGACAGTAGACCCCAGGGATCTGTTTAAAAATCTATTTTCCTTGTAACTAGAACAACCTGTCAGAACCTTCAGATCTCATGCACACAAGTGCTTAACTTTTTACATCCATGAGGTGTTTCAGGTGATTAATTTAAAAGTCTGGACAACTTCACTTTAGATGCTTATCCAGAGTTTATTTAATATTATTGGCAAGGTTACAGCAACAGCAGATGATTATATTCTAATATATCAAAAATTCCTGATTATGGTTAACTAATTAGGTTAATAGAACAATGCTGAGCTCTTTAAGACTAATTACCCGATTGTGTGTTTTTGGGAAAGGAGAGGACAGGCAGCCTGGCCAACGCCACCACGCCCAGTCCTGACTTGGGTGCAATAGAGTTCCTTAAGGAATGATAACTCCATACAAAGTCTCAATATATCCAATAAGTTCCCCACGCATCCCAAGGGGAGTGAACAGTCCAGATCCCAAATCAGTCTTGCAAAAATCCTTTTAATCCTTGGGTTCGTTGTGGAAAAGTTTCAATAATCCAACACGATGACAAAATGAGCTGAGGACAGTCCTTGTCTCTCCTAGCACAGGCTGAACGGCCTGAACAGGCCACTTCTTCTGCTATTTCTCGCAGAAGGAAGGATATGTTACTCTGTTCCATCTTCAACAAATTTTCAGACTGATCTAAACTGTTCTTTTTCTTAGTAGAGTAAAACTCTACTCATCCTGGACTAACGCCAGATCCAACCATCTTCTGCGATGTCTTCGGACAACTCCGTCTAATCTGTGTCTGTCTCTCATTTTTATACTTTCCTATATTCCTCAGAGACACATGCACCTTTCTCTCCTCCCAAAACACACTTTCTAAACATTAGCTCATTGTCTCAGTTAGCTCAGTAGCATGATTCATGATTCATACTTTCCAAAACTTGAGACATTGTCTCATCCAGTCTGGGTTCCTCGACTTCCTCTTTCTGGTTGCGACACAGTTAGAGGACTTCCTCTTTTTTTTTCAGCTGCTCAGATAAACATATTAGAATTACTTCAAATCTCATTGATATTATATATTTAGAATCATCACACCATCTGAATCAACTGAAACAACTTTCCAATCACTTGATCATTAAAAGTTATTGAAAACTTAAGGACTCTCTGTCAGACATTTTACTCCATGTCCTGTTTCTAAACTGCCACACAGCTAAGTTCCTCTTTTTAGCCTGCAGAATTCTGGTTACAAAGAATCACTTTTAATCTCCCCAATAATTATAAACTGTTTCAAATCATTACTTAACATAAGAATAATTTCAAATCATCATTAAGCCTAAGCACAATCAGATCATTTTTATTTACCTAACCTCTGTAAATGGCTGCTCTGGGATCTCAAACCTTGACTCCACTTGACAAAACCTTTAATGTACACTTACTCTTGCCCACAGTTCACTTCCCTACTTCCTTCAATCAACATGCTACTTAGAAAATACAAGCTTGTTTTTGTTTTGCTGTTTTTTTTTAAATATCCTATGTTCACAACCACTTACAGCAAACTTACATCAAAATATAGATGGTGTCAACTTCTTTGGGACTACAGTTCCACAGACCTCCAACAGCTCACAGTGACAATAACTGGGTTTTCAAAAGGACCCCTTACCTCAATACAGTTTGGAATGATGAGTCCTTGGTCTGGGAAAAGAGTCTCCTTTAAAGAATGTTGTCATCTGGGCCACGGCACCATATTGTTGAAGAAACTTCACTCTTAGTCCTCCGACGTTTGCTGTAGTGTGATGTTTATTAGTATTTCAGTATACGGTTGGTCTACAGCTACAAATAAAGGTGACTGATTTGAGGGGTCTGGTGGACAACTAAAGGTTAGGGCATTATGAATATCAGTGGGTAGGTGACACTAGGAGCTGTCTGTAGCAGAGGATGGGCTATTTCTTCATCATCTTAATACAGTACCATGTTTAAATATCAGCTGCATTGATCCATAAATGAATATATTAACACATGATCAATTAAAAATACCTGTTGACTGAAGGAGGAACGTGATTGGTCCATTTACTGCAGAAGAGTCACATGATGCGTTAAACTCCTCCTTTAGTGTGACTCAGAGTTTAAAGGTCTGAGTTACCAAAGAAAGCTGATAACCAGCTTCTGATGTCTCTGACTGGAGTTTTAGTTCGTGTCGAGTCGACCAACTCAGAGAAAGTCTGCATTTGTTGAACTAGCTTTGTGATACAGCCCTCTGGAGTTTATCCTGGTTTGGACTGGCGTTTATCCCAGATCAGTCTGTAGACCAGTTAAACTGATTTAGACCAGTCTGAGACCTCCATAGACCAGTTTAAACTATTTAAGACCAGTCTGAGACCTCCATAGACCAGTTAAATATATTTAGACCAGTCTGAGACCTCCATAAACCAGTTTAAACTGATTTAGGACCAGTCTGAGACCTCCATAGACCAGTTAAACACATTTAGACCAGTCTGAGACCTCCATAGACCAGTTAAACACATTTAGACCAGTCTGAGACCTCCATAGACCAGTTAAATATATTTAGACCAGTCTGAGACCTCCATAGACCAGTTAAATATATTTAGACCAGTCTGAGACCTCCATAGACCAGTTAAATATATTTAGACCAGTCTGAGACCTCCATAGACCAGTTTAAACTATTTAAGACCAGTCTGAGACCTCCATAGACCAGTTAAACACAGTTAGACCAGTCAGAGACCTCCATAGACCAGTTTAAACTATTTAAGACCAGTCTGAGACCTCCATAGACCAGTTAAACTGATTTAGACCAGTCTGAGACCTCCATGGACCAGTTAAATATATTTAGACCAGTCTGAGACCTCCATGGACCAGTTAAACACATTTAGACCAGTCTGAGACCTCCATAGACCAGTTAAATATATTTAGACCAGTCTGAGACCTCCATAGACCAGTTAAACACATTTAGACCAGTCTGAGACCTCCATAGACCAGTTAAATATATTTAGACCAGTCTGAGATCTCCATGGACCAGTTAAACACATTCAGACCAGTCTGAGACCTCCATAGACCAGTTTAAACTATTTAAGACCAGTCTGAGATCTCCATATACCAGTTTAAACTATTTAAGACCAGTCTGAGACCTCCATAGACCAGTTAAACTGATTTAGACCAGTCTGAGACCTCCATAGACCAGTTAAATATATTTAGACCAGTCTGAGACCTCCATAGACCAGTTAAACTGATTTAGACTAGTCTCAGACCTCCATAGACCAGTTAAATATATTTAGACCAGTCTGAGACCTCCATAGACCAGTTAAACTGATTTAGACCAGTCTGAGACCTCCATAGACCAGTTAAACTGATTTAGACCAGTCTGAGACCTACATGGACCAGTTAAACACATTTAGACCAGTCTGAGACCTCCATAGACCAGTTAAATATATTTAGACCAGTCTGAGACCTCCATAGACCAGTTAAATATATTTAGACCAGTCTGAGACCTCCATAGACCAGTTTAAACTATTTAAGACCAGTCTGAGACCTCCATAGACCAGTTAAACACAGTTAGACCAGTCTGAGACCTCCATAGACCAGTTAAACACAGTTAGACCAGTCTGAGACCTCCATAGACCAGTTAAATATATTTAGACCAGTCTGAGACCTCCATAGACCAGTTTAAACTATTCAAGACCAGTCTGAGACCTCCATAGACCAGTTAAATATATTTAGACCAGTCTGAGACCTCCATAGACCAGTTTAAACTATTCAAGACCAGTCTGAGACCTCCATAGACCAGTTAAACACAGTTAGACCAGTCTGAGACCTCCATAGACCAGGTAAACACAGTTAGACCAGTCTGAGACCTCCATAGACCAGTTAAACACATTCAGACCAGTCTGAGACCTCCATAGACCAGTTTAAACTGATTAAGACCAGTCTGATATTGATTCATCTGATATTATCTGGTGTCTAGTTTGGTCTGATAATATGTATAAATCAGTATTGATTGGTGTCGTTGGACCTATTGATCTGATATTTACTGGTGTTTCAGCTCAGGCCAGGTCTGTTTTTTTGATAGTGTAAATACAGACAGGGAGGAGGTGTAACATTAACATGTTATTATTTATATGTTCACACTACAGCGGGGTCCTAATGAACTAATTAGTTGTTTAATCTTTGTGAATTGAGTGAAAGTAGTTAGTTAGTTGGTTAAGACAAGGGTTAGTGGGTTAGGACAAAGGTTAGGACAAGGGTCAGGAGAAGGGTTATGTTAGAGTTAGTGTCACGCTGGAGTTTTCTCTAACTCTAGCATCTTTAGTTGGACCTAAAGCAGTCTGATGTGAACAATGTGAGGGTGAGTTTGTTGGGATTATAGCTGTGAACGTGCTACACAGTAAATGTGATGTGTTTGACAGCGTGTGCAGAACTGCCTGCAGCGCTGCAGCCACATGTCATTCAGAAACACGCGTGTAAACACAGACTGTAATTACCAGCAACACGTCAACACCCAGCAGAGGTATTTATAGACTCTAATTCTTATTCACACGAGTCTCAGAGCTGATCATCTGAAGTCACAGCAGAGAATCTGTGTCAGAGGTTAGAGGATTAGAGGATTAGAGGTCAGAGGTCAGAGGTCACAGCTCCTCGGCTGCTTCTTCTGCTGCATTATACATCGATGGAGTTTCTTCTTTAGACTGCAGGCAGCTTAACAGTGAACAGACAGACAGTTTACAGTCTGTCTGTTTGTCTGTCTTTATTGGGGTCTGGCTCCTCCTCCGTGGTCCGGTGATGTCAGTTGCCAGGCAACCGAGGCTCTCAGGCCCCCTTGTTACTATGACAACCGCCTCCCCGTCTCTGCGTCTCGGTCTCTACTTTCCTGCTACTTTCTGTCCTTCCTCTTTCCTTCGCTCTTTTCCCCGTTGTGTTTTTTCTGCTCTCTTCGTCCTTCCTCTTCTGTCCTCTTCGGGTGTCCTCCATCCTCTCTGTCCTTTACCTTCTTCATCCCCCCTTCTTTCCAATGATGAAACGATCTGCAGCTGATTATGATTTAAAAAACCGTGAGAAGAGAGGAGGAGCCTGGAGGAGAGGGAGGAGTCTGAAACACCTGCTGATAAAAGTGTTCAGGTGCAGGCAGAGATCTGCACTGAGTCGGTCAAGAAGAAGAAGCCTCAACATTCAGTGGGGAGGGTTCAGATTTTAACAGCGATCACAGGTTGTTTGTAGACATGCTAATGCTAACAGCTAATGCTAACAGCTGTGTCCCTCTGTGTCTCTGCAGAAGTATCGTTACCAAGACGATGAGACTCCGCCTGTCGATCCCAGCCCCGGTCACATGACCCACGGACGCAGCACCGAGCTGAGCCACGCACACCTGGACGGATACACACACCCTGCCGCACTCACCGTACGTACACACACACTGATCGGTGAACTACACCTCCCAGAATCCACCTGTTTCCAGCAGAGAGCCTTTGAGGGACACTGAGAAGATCTGATGAGGTTTAAAGGGTCCTTAAAACGATCTGAGGAGGATTTAAGGGTCCTTAAGAGCGTCTGAGGAGGTTTGGAGTGTCCTTTCAAGGGTCTGAGGAGGCTTTAAGGATCCTTAAAATGGTCTGAGGAGGTTTAAAGGGTCCTTTAAAGGGTCTGAAGAGGCTTTAAGGATCCTTAAAATGGTCTGAGGAGGTTTAAAGGGTCCTTTCAGGGGTCTGAGGAGGCTTTAAGGGTCCTTAAAATGGTCTGAGGAGGTTTAAAGGGTCCTTTGAAGGTATGACGGGTCACTGGGGAGGTTTTAAGGGTTCAGTCTTTAGGAATGGGGGTTGTTTCTGGTTTCCAAAGAATCCAGATGCACTTCTTCATTTGACCAGCAGGAGGCAGCAGAACACTGTGTGTGTGTCTAATGTCCCTGGAGACATGTTTAACATCGCTGAGAGGGTTTTGGTAAAGAGGTCTGAGAAGATCTTGATGAAGTTCTTGGTGTTCTTTAGGGAGGTGGAGAGGTCCTGGATGCTTCATGGCTCTTTGAGGAGATCAGATAAACGTCGTGATGTCAGCACATGAAGAACCTGTTGTTGTCTAGAAGGAATCTAAGCAGAACGTTATTGATAAAGTTCAGGTGTTTGTTGTCATTATATGTCTACAATGACCTTTTGGTGGAACTTTTTAAAGCAGCTTTAAAAACAAGAATTAAAAAGTGTCGGTGCAACAAGGTCCTTAATTACCTGAAGGTAAAGTGACTGACATGAGGAAGGTGTTTGATGCTTAACTGAGGTAGAATAATAACAGACTGTTATTATCACACACTGCGTTATGTTCAGAGTCTGTGTTGGGGGGTGATGGAGTCTTTATAGCGCGGTACCTCTTCAGTGGAACCAACAGGGGATGTCCTGGTGGCTGTTGTCCATGCAGACGGCCCGTGTTCTTTTCAGCAAACACGGAGTCCAGGTCCAGGTGTTGAGGACCAGGTCACTGTCTGTGCACCTCCGCCAGATGTTTGACCTCCTGCCTGGACCAGGTCTCGTTGTTGTCCCTGATAAGGTCTACCACCGTGGTGTCATTGGCAAACTTTATCAGGGTGTTGGAGGAGTGGGTGGGGACACAGTCCTGGGTGAAGAGGATCAAGAGTACTGGACTGAGCATGATATGTTCATGGTCCTGGTGCCAGATGTCAGGTTCCCCGTCCTGACATCCTGAGGCCTGCTGGTCAGGGAGTCCATAATCCATGAGCACAGTGAGTCCAAGGTTGGACCAGTTTATAGACCAGTTCATGGACCAGTTCATGGACCAGTTCATGGACCAGTTCATGGACCTGTTCATGGACCAGTTCATGGACCAATTCATGGACCAGTTCTTGGACCAGTTCATGGACCTGTTCATGGACCAGTTCATGGACCAGTTCATGGACCAGTTTATGGACCAGTTCATGGACCAGTTCATGGACCAGTTCATGGACCAGTTCTTGGACCAGTTTGTGGACCAGTTTATGGACCAGTTCATGAGGGAGGACAGTACTGAAGGCACAAAGACACACAACAACAATGATGTGAATGTGAGAGAAGGAAAAGGACACAACAATATTCATATTTAATACGAGGAGGCGGAGCTCTGAGAGGACAGGTGACCAAACCTGGGAGCAGCTTTAACCTGATGGTTGGAAACATGAGGAAGTTATCTTCAGGAAGAAACAGGAAGTTTGGATCTGAGGAGGACGTCCCTACTGACACACAATGACACAATACAACACACACTAACACACAGTAACACACAATGACACACAATGACAAAATATAACACACACTAACACACAGTAACACAATATAACACACAGTAATACACAATAATACTCAACAACACAATATAACACACAACAACACAATATAACACACAACACAATATAACACAAAATGACACAGTAACACAATGACACACAATGACACAATATACTAACACACAGTAACACAAAGTAACACAATATAACATACAACAACACAATATAACACACAATGACACATAGTAACACAATGACACTCAACAACACAATATACTAACACACAGTAACACAAAGTAACACACAGTAACACACATAGTAACACACAGTAACACACACTAACACACACTAACAAACACACACTAACACACACTAACACACAGTAACACACACACTAACACACACACTAACACACAGTAACACACACAGTAACACACAAACACACACACTAACAGACACTAACAGACACTAACACACACTAACACACACTAACACACACTAACAGACACTAACACACACACTAACACACACTAACACACACTAACACACGAACACACACACTAACACACACTAACACACACTAACACACACTAACAGACACTAACACACACACTAACACACACTAACACACACTAACAGACACTAACACACACACTAACACACGCTAACACACACCAACACACAAAAACACACAGTAATACACACACTAACACACACTAACACACACTAACACACACACTAACACACACACTAACACACACTAACACACACACTAACACACACTAACAGACACTAACACACACTAACACACTAACACACACAGTAACACACACTAACACACACTAACACACAGTAACACACACACTAACACACACAGTAACACACACTAACACACACTAACACACACACTAACACACACTAACACACACTAACACACACTAACACACACTAACAGACACTAACACACACACTAACACACGCTAACACACACCAACACACAAAAACACACAGTAATACACACACTAACACACACTAACACACACACTAACACACACTAACAGACACTAACACACACTAACAGACACTAACACACACTAACACACACTAACACACACACTAACACACACTAACATACACTAACACACACTAACACACACTAACAGACACGAACACACACACTAACACATACTAACACACACACTAACACACACTAACACACACTAACACACACACTAACAGACACTAACACACACTAACACACACTAACACACACACTAACAGACACTAACACACACTAACACACACACTAACACACACTAACACACACTAACAGACACTAACACACACTAACACACACTAACACACACACTAACACACACTAACACACACTAACACACACACTAACACACACTAACACACACGAACACACACTAACACACAAAAACACACACACTAACACACACTAACACACACTAACACACACACTAACACACACTAACACACACGAACACACACTAACACACAAAAACACACACACTAACACACTAACAGACACTAACACACACTAACACACACTAACACACACACTAACACACACTAACATACACTAACACACACTAACACACACTAACACACACTAACATACAGTAACACACTACACACACACTAACAGACAGTAAAACAGACTCTAACACACACACACTAACACACACTACACACACTACACTAACACACACTACACACACTACACACACTAACACACACTAACACACACACTAACACACACACTAACACACACACTAACACACACTAACACACACTAACACACTAACACACACTAACACACACTAACAGACAGTAACACACACTAACACACACTAACAGACACTAACACACACTAACAGACACTAACACACACTAACACACACTAACAGACACTAACACACACTAACACACACTAACAGACACTAACACACACTAACACACACTAACAGACAGTAACACACACTAACACACACTAACACACACTAACACACACTAACACACACTAACACACATTAACACACACTAACAGACACTAACAGACACTAACACACACTAACACACACTAACAGACACTAACACACACTAACACACACTAACACACACTAACACACACAGTAACACACACTAACACACACTAACACACACTAACAGACACTAACACACAGTAACACACACTAACACACACTAACACACACTAACACACACTAACAGACACTAACACACACTAACACACACTAACACACACTAACACACACTAACACACACAGTAACACACACTAACACACACAGTAACACACACTAACACACAGCGTGGGCTGAGCATGCTCTGTCTGAATGTGATGCATCCCTCATTGCTGTTTTGCTCAACCGTCGCCATGGCAACATCAGACTGGCAGGGAGGGGGATGGATGAAATGAGGAGGGGGTGTTACCATAGCAACAGTCTCTCTCTCTCTACCTCTCTCTCTCTCTCCCCCTTCTCTCTCTCTCTACCCTCCCTCTCTCTCTCCCCCTTCTCTCTCTCTCTATCTCTCTCTCCCCCTTCTCTCTCTCTCTCTCTCTACCTCTCTACCCTCCCTCTCTCTCTCCCCCTTCTCTCTCTCTCTATCTCTCTCTCCTACCTCTCTCACTTTACCTACTATCTACCTCTCTCTCCCTATCTCTCTACCCTCCTCTCTCTCTCCCCTTCTCTCTCTCTCTACCTCTCTCCCCCTTCTCTCTCTCTCTACCTCTCTCTCCCCTTCTCTCTCTCTCTACCCTCCCTCTCTCTCTCCCCCTTCTCTCTCTCTCTATCTCTCTCTCCCCCTTCTCTCTCTCTCTATCTCTCTCTCTATCTCTCTCTCTCTCTCTCTACCTCTCTACCCTCCCTCTCTCTCTCCCCCTTCTCTCTACCCTCCCTCTCTCTCTCCCCTTCTCTCTCTCTCTCTACCTCTCCCCCTTCTCTCTGCTCTCTACCTCACTCTCTCCCCTATCTCTCTACCTCCCTCTCCCTCTCTCCCCCTTCTCTCTCTCTCTCATCTCTCTCTCCCCCTTCTCTCTCTCTCTACCTCTCTCCCCTTCTCTCTCTCTCTCCCCTTCTCTCTCTCTCTACCTCTCTCCCCTTCTCTCTCTCTCTCCCCCTATCTCTCTACCCTCCCTCTCTCTCTCCCCCTTTTCTCTCTCTCTACCTCTCTCCCCCTTCTCTCTCTCTCTACCTCTCTCTCCCCCTATCTCTCTACCCTCCCTCTCTCTCTCCCCCTTCTCTCTCTACCTCTCTCCCCCTTCTCTCTCTCTATATCTCTCTCTCTCCCCTTCTCTCTCTCTCTACCTCTCTCCCCTTCTCTCTCTCTCTACCTCTTTACTTCTCTCTCTTTCTCCCTCTCTCTCTCTCCCCTTTTCTCTCTCTCTCTGCCCCCTTCTCTCTCTCTCTCTACCTCCCCCCCCAGCAGTGACATCACAGGGGGGAGGGGATTCCTCCAGAGGGGAGGGGTGGTCGAGCGACATAGGCTGCCAGTGGAGAGAGAGAGAGCTGTTCAGTGGAGCGTGGAGGTTTGGGCGATCGAGCGGAGGAGGAAGGAGGGATGACGGACGTCGAGATCTTTTCTGTTTCCTCTCATTCACTCGTCTCTTCAGGACCCTCCGTCGGTCTTCCAGCTGCCAGTCATGTGTCTGTGCTTCGTTAAGTCATCCAGGAGACGGCAGCTAACGAGCTTAACGAGCGCGTGCTGAGGCCAGCCTCTTCTTCTTCTGTGGTTAATTATTCATCCGTCACGGCCTTTATGTAACGCCGTCCTCCTGCAGAGAGACGGAGGGATGTTTGTGTCGGTGTGGTACGCCAAGAAGATGGGACGACGATTCATCAACAACGTGAGGAAAGCCAAGCGGCACAGGCAGAGGATGATGGTAGGAGCTCCCATTGGCCTTTATAGGGCTCGTTAGCGTGTGATTGGCTCCACAGAGGAGGGGGAGGAGCCTGACGCCTGGCCAGTGGTGTTGGAGGCTGCTGGGTTTCTGGGATTTCTGGTTGGAAGGTTTCATGTCCGTGTGATTGGATGTCTTATGTCTTTGGGACAGTTTCGTCTCTTTGGGTCGTTATGTGGTTCTTTTTTGTTGTTTTTGTTTGTTCCCGTTTTGTTTTTGTTGTTTTTTTGTTGTTTTCTGTCTCTCTGTTGTCGTCTTTTGGCTCATCTTTGTTGTTTTCTATCTCGTATGTCCACGGGCCTACGATGATGGTAGAAGTACTTTCATTGGCCTATCTAGCCGCTTGTTAGCTTGTGATTGGCTTAGGAGGAGGGGGAGGAGCCTGGCGCCGGGGGCTCAGGGTGGTGACCTTCCTCCGTCGAGGAGAAACCAGAACTCGGTCATTCCTGATGTTTCTGGTTGAACTGTGGAAACAGCTGCTGAACCCTCAACATCTGTTCAGAGCACCTCATTCTAAGCTGAACCTGAGGCCTGAGGCTGGGTAGCTGCTTTAATGAACTCCATTTCCCATGAGCCCCAGGGGTTGGTGTGTGTACTGTGCATCTCTTAAAGGTTCCTTCTACCTTAAATCAGTTAAATCAGAAACAGATATCAGTTTTATAGTCTTCAGTCTGTTCTCTCCTTGTCTGTGTTGTTGTGAAGTCAGATGTGATGTTTGAGACAAAACATTCAAACTCCAGCCAAGACTTCTCGATTTTTAATCTAAAGTCCTGCAGCTCTGTGGAACCAAACCAACAAGAAGGAGAGAGAATCAGAGATGTCTTCAGTTAGAGTGATGGAGACCAGGGGAGCATTTATTCTAATAAACCCTGAACCATCATGTCAACCATGTTTCCTCAGAGGAGACAGTAGCTGGAGATGCATCCAGCATGGAGGAACATCTAGTAGCTGGAGATACATCCAGCATGGAGGAACATCAGCTGTAGGAAGAAGAGTAGAAAAGCATCAGCGACTTCTCACACAGGTTGATCTTTTTAAGAAGTCTTAGGAGATGAAGTGGCTGCTGGGCCTTTTGTAGTGTTGTCTGACCATGAGAGCTGGTCCCAGATGAGGGTTCCCAGAAACCTCAAACTGTGAACCCTCTCCACACAGAGGACGGGGGTCAGCACCAATTCAATTCAATTTTATTTATATAGAGCATATTTACAACATATGTCATCACATAGCGCTAAACATCAACAGAAAACCGGAAACAGAAAACCAACCATCCAAAGCTTCTTCTGTATCCCTCTGAGCAGCAGTCAGCCACGGTGGAAGGAACCAAAACCCCCGATGATAGGGAGGGGGAAAGACCTCTGACAGAACCAGGCTCAGGGAAGGAGGACATCTGCCTCGACTGGTTGGGTTGGGAGTGGGGAAGAGGAGGGAGGGAGGGATAGCAGGAGAGGTTGAGGTGGGGATGGGACACACTTCCTGAAGTTGCCTATTAATTAAGTCACTACCAGTATTCATGTTTCTGCAGCCTTGAACCATCTGAACCCCAAAACCTGCTGACAAGTTTAAAAACGACTTATCTTCAAAAAAATACAAAAATACATCAGTTAGAAGTTGTTAAAACTTTATGACGGTCCTTGAACGCATCATTTGTGACGTGCCCACAAGAAAATGAACCAAATCTGAGTCTGAAATCATGAGATTCAATCAAGTTTCAAAGATTCTCCAACAATAAACTGATTCTAACAGATCCAGTAGGACCAGGTTCTGGTCCTGGTTCTGGTACTCCAGGACTGACCCAGCTGTGACCAACAGGGAGACATCTAGAGAGTCCAGGTTGAACTGCAGGCAGTGTTTCCTCAGAGACACTGAGAGGAGAATCCAGACAGTAGCTGGAGATACATCCAACATGGAGGAACGTCTAGTAGCTGGAGATACATCCAGCATGGAGGAACGTCTAGTAGCTGGAGATACATCCAGCATGGAGGAACGTCTAGTAGCTGGAGATGCATCCAGCATGGAGGAACGTCTAGTAGCTGGAGATACATCCAGCATGGAGGAACATCTAGTAGCTGGAGATACATCCAGCATGGTGGAACATCTAGTAGCTGGAGATACATCCAGCATGGAGGAACATCTAGTAGCTGGAGATACATCCAGCATGGAGGAACGTCTAGTAGCTGGAGATACATCCAGCATGGAGGAACACGTAGTAGCTGGAGATACATCCAGCATGGTGGAACATCTAGTAGCCGGAGATACATCCAGCATGGTGGAACATCTAGTAGCTGGAGATACATCCAGCACGGACAAACATCTAGTAGCTGGAGATACATCCAGCATGGTGGAACAACCAGTAGCTGGAGATACATCCAACATGGAGGAACATGTAGTAGCTGGAGATACATCCAACATGGAGGAACAACTAGTAGCTGGAGATACATCCAACATGGAGGAACATGTAGTAGCTGGAGATACATCCAACATGGAGGAACGTCTAGTAGCTGGAGATACATCCAACATGGAGGAACATGTAGTAGCTGGAGATACATCCAGCATGGAGGAACATCTAGTAGCTGGAGATACATCCAACATGGAGGAACAACTAGTAGCTGGAGATACATCCAGCATGGAGGAACATCTAGTAGCTGGAGATACATCCAGCATGGAGGAACATCTAGTAGCCGGAGATACATCCAGCATGGAGGAACATCTAGTAGCCGGAGATACATCCAGCATGGAGGAACATCTAGTAGCTGGAGATACATCCAGCATGGAGGAACATCTAGTAGCCGGAGATACATCCAGCATGGAGGAACATCTAGTAGCCGGAGATACATCCAGCATGGAGGAACATCTAGTAGCTGGAGATACATCCAGCATGGAGGAACATCTAGTAGCCGGAGATACATCCAGCATGGTGGAACATTTTCCTACAGAGGATGAGACATCAGCTGTAGGAAGATGTTCCACCATGCTGAATGGATCTCCAACTACCTCATCCTCTGTTCACTGTAGAGGCTGGAGAACATTGGAGTGTTGGGCCTCCATGGAGAACCTGGTGGTTCTCTTCTGTTCTGTTTGGTTCTATTCTGTTCGGTTCTCCATCAGTCCTTCCTCCGTGTGGCGGCGACACAGAGACTCAGAAAGTCTCCTGAGAGACGAAGAGCTTTAATTAATTCTACAACTCTCAGTCTGCCTCCCTGTTATATAACTACTGGAGCTGCTGCACTCTCCAGAGGACAGACAGGCAGACAGACAGGAAGGCAGACAGACAGACAGACAGACAGATACAGACAGACAGACAGACAGACAGACAGACAGACAGGTGAGAGACAGACAGACAGATAGACAGATACAGACAGACAGACAGACAGACAGACAGACAGGTCATTAAATAATACCTACCATACAGACGTGTGGGCTAAAGCTCACTAATGCTATAAATTAATTCAAACAGACTTAAAGAGCAGAAATACTGTAAAACTAGTCTAATAAAGACGTGACATATTTATGACTGAACACGTTCTAATGAGAACATGGGTGAAGAACACTTGGACCACCACATGAAGAACCATGGACCAGAGGACCTGCTGGGATTAGGTCTACTGAAGTCTCAGGTTGTGTTTCAGTGAACTTCAGTAGAACTTTATTTAAATGGAGAACAGCAGCTCTGATCAGCCTCTGACCTATCAGCTGTTAATAACAGACCTGATCCAGACCTGAACTTCTGGAGCTGCTGCTGTTCCTGGCTCACCTCAGACCTGCTGAATGTTCACTCAGCTGACGGAAACTAAACCCTGATAAAGACCTGCAGCTGGATCCTCATGGACCACAGCTGATGTTCTGGACTCTCATTTCTGTTCTTCTTCTAAGTCCTCAGTCAAAATTCAGTGTCACTGCTGACTGGATAGTAACTCTGGGTCCTGAAGGTCTGGAGGTCTGGGCCCTGAAGGTCTGAACCCTGAAAGTCTGGATGCTGAAGGTCTGGAGGTCTGGGCCATGAAGGTCTGAAGGTCTGAAGATGTGGGCCCTGAAGGTCTGAACCCTGAAGGTCTGGATGCTGAAGGTCTGGAGGTCTGGGCCATGAAGGTCTGAAGATGTGGGCCCTGAAGGTCTGGACCCTGAAGGTCTGGATCCTGAAGGTGTGGACCCTGAAGGTCTGGACCCTGATGTCTGGACCCTGAAGGTCTGGATGCTGAAGGTCTGGAGGTCTGGGCCATGAAGGTCTGAAGGTCTGAAGATGTGGGCCCTGAAGGTCTGAACCCTGAAGGTCTGGATCCTGAAGGTCTGAACCCTGAAGGTCTGGATCCTGAAGGTGTGGACCCTGTATCCTGAACTATAGACTGGAGTTTTTCTGTTCACAGGAGACAGATTTGTGACGTTTCTTTAAGAGGTGGAAGCAGCCAGAGATGGACGGATGGAGCGGAGCTTCAGCGGTGATGTTGTTCTGGACTGATGTGGTGACGAGGAGCTGGAGGCTCAACCCTCAACAACGGTCTTAGCTCTGGAGACAGATGGACAGAAGCAGGATTAAGATGAAGAGAGCTTCCTCGACTGGATGTTTGAGTTCAGAGACAAACTGAGGAGCTGAGAGTGAAGAATCCAACTGAGGAGGTTCAGCATCTGGTCAGGAACCTCCTTCCTCTGGAGATCTTCAGCTGGAGGAGACCAGAACTCTGCAGGGATCACATATCTCATATGCCCTGGAAACACCTCAGATCCTCCAGGAGAAACTTGAAAACACTGCAGGGAACATCTGGAGAAGAAGGTGGATGGAGGTTCTTTTAAAATGGACGTCAGGAGCAGCAATGAACCAAGATGGAACCAAGATGGAGCCTTGAAGAGCTCCATGAGTTAGAGCAGCTGCAGTCGAAGAGAAATCGACCTGCTGAACTGAGAAACTGATGGAGGTTTCAGGGTCTGATGATCCACAGCAGCAGAAACACCTGAACAGCTCAGTTTCATGGTTGTTTCATTCTCTACAACACAAACGATGTGTGTGAGGTTCATCTGACAGTCTGAGGACTCTGTTTTCAGAGGTTGTGGCTGATCAGAGTCTGTCTGGTGTCTTTGTTGGTCTTAGGGTTAAATCCAGGGTGTAGGTGATCTAAAACCTTTAAAGTGTCAGACAAGAATCTAGCATGTTTGACATTTTAAGGCAGCTTCAGGACTGCTAATCCTAACCCATGTAGATAGATCTTTCTACTCTAACCCTTATCTCTAGACTAGTAACCCGAACCCATGTAGATAGATCTTTCTACCCTAACTCTAACCCATGTAGATAGATCTTTCTACCCTAACCCTAACCCATGTAGATAGATCTTTCTACCCTAACTCTAACCCATGTAGATAGATCTTTCTACCCTAACTCTAACCCATGTAGATAGATCTTTCTACCCTAACCCATGTAGATAGATCTTTCTACCCTAACCCTTATCTCCAGACTAGTAACCCTAACCCATGTAGATAGATCTTTCTACCCTAACCCTTATCTCTAGACTAGTAACCCTAACCCATGTAGATAGATCTTTCTACCCTAACTCTAACACATGTAGATAGATCTTTCTACCCTAACTCTAACATATGTAGATAGATCTTTCTACCCTAACTCTTATCTCTGGACTACTAACCCTAACCTATGTAGATAGATCTTTCGACCCTAACCCTTATCTCTAGACTAGTAACCCTAATCCATGTAGATAGATCTTTCTACCCTAACCCTTATCTCTAGACTAGTAACCCTAACCTATGTAGATAGATCTTTCGACCCTAACCCTTATCTCTAGACTAGTAACCCTAATCCATGTAGATAGATCTTTCTACCCTAACCCTTATCTCTAGACTAGTAACCCTAGCCCATGTAGATAGATCTTTCTACCCTAACCCTTATCTCTAGACTAGTAACCCTAACCCATGTAGACAGATCTTTCTACCCTAACCCTTATCTCTAGACTGGTAACCCTAATCCATGTAGACAGATCTTTCTACCCTAACCCTTATCTCTAGACTGGTAACCCTAATCCATGTAGATAGATCTTTCTACCCTAACCCTTATCTCTAGACTGGTAACCCTAATCCATGTCGATAGATCTTTCTACCCTAACCCTTATCTCTAGACTGGTAACCCTAATCCATGTAGACAGATCTTTCTACCCTAACTGTAACCCATTTAGATAGATCTTTCTACCCTAACTCTAACCCATGTAGACAGATCTTTCTACCCTAACCCTTATCTCTAGACTGGTAACCCTAATCCATGTAGACAGATCTTTCTACCCTAACTGTAACCCATTTAGATAGATCTTTCTACCCTAACTCTAACCCATGTACATAGATCTTTCTACCCTTATCTCTGGACTACTAACCCTAACCTCTAGACTACTAACCCTAACCCATGTACATAGATCTTTCTACCCTAACCCTTATCTCTGGACTACTAACCCTAACCTCTAGACTACTAACCCTAACCCATGTACATAGATCTTTCTACCCTAACCCTAACCCTAACCCATAGAAATAAATCTTTCTACCCTTATCTCTAGACTAGTAACCCTAACCCACCCTAAAGGTTCAAACTTTAGTTTTCTCTTTTTGAAACAAACATCTTCTACACAGGAAGTGATGTAACAACTGTCTTGTAGCACCAATGAATATGTGGAGGAGATGATGAGAGCTGGTCGCTATAGCTACAGCTACAGTTGCCCCGGTAACCAGCCCCTTGAGGGCTCAACAGCTGTTACCATGGAGTTTCCGTGGTGACGAGCAGAGAGATGCTGGGATGTGAGTTAACCCTTCATGGTGTGTTTTCACAGATGAACGGATCCGAAGGAGAGTTGGAGTACGAAGAGATCACACTGGAGAGGGTGAGGACGCACACAGACACACAACATACAACACAACACAGTACACAACATAACACACAACATAACACACACTGGAGAGGGTGAGGACGCACACAAACACACAACACACAACACAACACAATACACAACATAACACACAACATAACACACACTGGAGAGGGTGAGGACGCACACAGACACACAACATACAACACAACATAACACACAACATAACACACACACAACACAATACACACTGGAGAGGGTGAGGACGCACACAGACACACAACATACAACACAACACACAACATAACACACACACAACACAATACACACTGGAGAGGGTGAGGACGCACACAGACACACAACACACAACACAACACAATACACAACATAACACACACTGGAGAGGGTGAGGACGCACACAGACACACACAACACACACAACACAACATAACACACAACATAACACACACTGGAGAGGGTGAGGACGCACACAGACACACAACATACAACACAACACACAACATGACACACACACAACACAATACACAACACAACACAGTACACAACATAACACACACTGGAGAGGGTGAGGACGCACACAGACACACAACATACAACACAACACACAACATGACACACACACAACACAATACACAACACAACACAGTACACAACATAACACACACTGGAGAGGGTGAGGACGCACACAGACACACAACATACACAACAGAACACAACATAACACACACTGGAGAGGGTGAGGACGCACACAGACACACAACATACACAACATAACACACACTGGAGAGGGTGAGGACGCACACAGACACACAACATACAGCACAACACAATACACAACATAACACACACTGGAGAGGGTGAGGACGCACACAGACACACAACATAACACACACTGGAGAGGGTGAGGACGCACACAGACACACAACATACAGCACAACACAATACACAACATAACACACACTGGAGAGGGTGAGGACGCACACAGACACACAACATAACACACACTGGAGAGGGTGAGGACGCACACAGACACACACAACACACAACACAACATAACACACAACATAACACACACACAACACAATACACACTGGAGAGGGTGAGGACGCACACAGACACACACACAACATACAACACAACAGAGTACACAATACACAACATAACACACACTGGAGAGGGTGAGGACGCACACAGACACACACACAACATACAACACAACATAACACACAACATAACACACACTGGAGAGGGTGAGGACGCACACAGACACACAACATACAACACAACACACAACATAACACACAACATAACACACACACAACACAATACACACTGGAGAGGGTGAGGACGCACACAGACACACAACATACAGCACAACACAATACACAACACAACACACACTGGAGAGGGTGAGGACGCACACAGACACACAACATACAGCACAACACAATACACAACACAACACACACTGGAGAGGGTGAGGACGCACACAGACACACAACATACAGCACAACACAACATAACACACACACAACACAATACACACTGGAGAGGGTGAGGACGCACACAGACACACAACATACAGCACAACATAACACACAACATAACACACACTGGAGAGGGTGAGGACGCACACAGACACACACAACACACACAACACAACATAACACACAACATAACACACACTGGAGAGGGTGAGGACACACACAGACACACAACATACAACACAACACACAACATAACACACACACAACACAATACACACTGGAGAGGGTGAGGACTCACACAGACACACACAACACACACAACACAACACAGTACACAACACAACACACACTGGAGAGGGTGAGGACGCACACAGACACACAACATACAGCACAACACAGTACACAACATAATACACACTGGAGAGGGTGAGGACGCACACAGACACACAACATACACAACAGAACACAACATAACACACAACATAACACACACTGGAGAGGGTGAGGACGCACACAGACACACACAACATACAGCACAACACAATACACAATACACAACACAACATGACACACAACATAACACACACTGGAGAGGGTGAGGACGCACACAGACACACACAACACACACAACACAATACACAATACACAAAACAACATAACACACAACATAACACACACTGGAGAGGGTGAGGACGCACACAGACACACACAACACACACAACACAATACACAATACACAACACAACATAACACACAACATAACACACACTGGAGAGGGTGAGGACGCACACAGACACACACAACACACACAACACAATACACAATACACAACACAACATAACACACAACATAACACACACTGGAGAGGGTGAGGACGCACACAGACACACACAACACACACAACACAATACACAATACACAACACAACATAACACACAACATAATACACACTGGAGAGGGTGAGGACGCACACAGACACACAACATACAACACAACACACAACATGACACACACACAACACAATACACAACGCAACACAGTACACAACATAATACACACTGGAGAGGGTGAGGACTCACACAGACACACAACATACACAACAGAACACAGTACACAACATAACACACACTGGAGAGGGTGAGGACACACACAGACACACACAACATACAACACAACACAATACACAACATAACACACACTGGAGAGGGTGAGGACACACACAGACACACAACATACAACACAACACACAACATGACACACACACAACATAATACACAACGCAACACAGTACACAACATAATACACACTGGAGAGGGTGAGGACTCACACAGACACACAACATACACAACACAATACACAACACAACACACACTGGAGAGGGTGAGGACACACACAGACACACAACATACAACACAACACAATACACAACATAACACACACTGGAGAGGGTGAGGACACACACAGACACACACAACATACAACACAACACAATACACAACATAACACACACTGGAGAGGGTGAGGACACACACAGACACACAACATACAACACAACACAATACACAACATAACACACACTGGAGAGGGTGAGGACGCACACAGACACACACAACACACAAAACAGAACACAATACACAACATAACACACACTGGAGAGGGTGAGGACGCACACAGACACACACACACAACACACACAACACAGTACACAACATAACACACACTGGAGAGGGTGAGGACGCACACAGACACACACAACACACAACAGAACACAATACACAACATAACACACACTGGAGAGGGTGAGGACGCACACAGACACACACAACACAGTACACAACATAACACACACTGGAGAGGGTGAGGACGCACACAGACACACAACATACAACACAACACAGTACACAACATAACACACACTGGAGAGGGTGAGGACGCACACAGACACACACAGACACACACAACATACAACACAACACAGTACACAACATAACACACACTGGAGAGGGTGAGGACACACACAGACACACAACATACAACACACACAACACAGTACACAACATAACACACACTGGAGAGGGTGAAGACGCACACAGACACACAACATACAACACAACACAGTACACAACATAACACACACTGGAGAGGGTGAGGACACACACAGACACACACAACACAGTACACAACATAACACACACTGGAGAGGGTGAGGACGCACACAGACACACACACACAACACACACAACACAGTACACAACATAACACACACTGGAGATGGTGAGGACGCACACAGACACACACAACAGAACATAACACACACACAATACAATACACAACACAACACAATACACAACATAACACACACTGGAGAGGGTGAGGACGCACACAGACACACACAACACAGTACACAACATAACACACACTGGAGAGGGTGAGGACGCACACAGACACACACAACAGAACATAACACACACACAATACAATACACAACACAACACAATACACAACATAACACACACTGGAGAGGGTGAGGACGCACACAGACACACACACACAACACACACAACACAATACACAACATAACACACACTGGAGAGGGTGAGGACGCACACAGACACACACAACACAACACAATACAACACAATACACAACAGAACACAATACACAACATAACACACACTGGAGAGGGTGAGGACGCACACAGACACACACACACAACACACACAACACAATACACAACATAACACACACTGGAGAGGGTGAGGACGCACACAGACACACACAACACAACACAATACAATACAATACACAACAGAACACAATACACAACATAATACACACTGGAGAGGGTGAGGACGCACACAGACACACACAATACACAACACAACACAATACACAACATAACACACACTGGAGAGGGTGAGGACGCACACAGACACACACAACACAACACAATACAACACAATACACAACATAACACACACTGGAGAGGGTGAGGACGCACACCGATACATACACAACAGAAAATAACACACACACAACACAATACACAACATAACACACAACACAATACACAACATAACACACACTGGAGAGGGTGAGGACGCACACAGGCACACACAACACACACA
The DNA here is from genome assembly GCA_024666655.1 of Dascyllus trimaculatus. Taxonomy (NCBI): domain Eukaryota; kingdom Metazoa; phylum Chordata; class Actinopteri; family Pomacentridae; genus Dascyllus; species Dascyllus trimaculatus. Next base: position 81,008 of record JAMOIN010001129.1, read on the forward strand.
ACACACAACATAACACACACTGGAGAGGGTGAGGACGCACACAGACACACAACACACAACACAATACACAACATAACACACAACACAATACACAACATAACACACACTGGAGAGGGTGAGGACGCACACAGGCACACACAACATACAACACAATACACAACATAACACACAACACAATACACAACATAACACACACTGGAGAGGGTGAGGACGCACACAGGCACACACAACATAGCACAACACACAACATAACACACACTGGAGAAGGTGAAGACGCACACAGACACACAACACACAACACAATACACAACATAACACACACTTGAGAGGGTGAAGACGCACACAGACACACAACACACAACACAATACACAACATAACACACAACACAATACACAACACAATACAATACACACTGGAGAGGGTGAAGACGCACACAGACACACACACACAACACAATACAACACACAACATAACACACACTGGAGACGGTGAGGACGCACACAAACACACGCACACACAACACAATACACAACACAACACACACTGGAGATGGTGAGCACGCACACAAACACACAACACACAACACAACACAATACAACACACAACACACGCTGGAGAGGGAGAGGACACACACAGACACACTGTAACACACACAGACACACTGTAACCCACACAGACACACACTAACACACAGACACACACTGCAACACACACAGACACACACTGTAACCCACACAGACACACACTGTAACACACACTGGACCACACACACTGTAACACACACTGGACCACACACACTGTAACCCACACAAACACACTGTAACACACACTGTAACCCACACACACACACTGTAACCCACACAAACACACTGTAACCCACACACACACACTGTAACCCACACACACACACTGTAACCCACACACACACACTGTAACCCACACAAACACACTGTAACACACACTGTAACCCACACAGACACACACTGGACCACACAAACACACTGTAACACACACAGTCACACACTGTAACACACACTGTAACACACACAGACAGACACTGTAACCCATACAGACACACACTGTAACACACACTATAACCCACACAGACACACACTGTAACACACACAGACACACACTGTAACACACACTGTAACCCACACAGACACACACTGTAACACACACTGTAACCCACACAGACACACACTGTAACACACACTGTAACACACACTATAACCCACACAGACACACACTGTAACACACACTGTAACCCACACAGTCACACACTGTAACACACACCGTAACCCACACAGACACACACTGTAACACACACTGTAACCCACACAGACACACACTGTAACCCACACAGACACACACTGTAACCCACACAGACACACACTGTAACCCACACAGACACACACTGTAACCCACACAGACACACACTGTAACCCACACAAACACACACTGTAACACACACTGTAACCCACACAGACACACACTGTAACACACACAGACACACTCGGTGGTCTGCTGTTTCTATGAGCTGCCACTGGGGGCTCTGACGCTGGCTTCACCCTAAAATAACTCCACCCGACTGACACCAGCAGCTATTTTTAGTTCCTCTGCTGCTGCTTTTAGAAATCAAACCCACCCAACCTGAAGCTTCATCAGCGAAGCCTCAGATCAGCTGCAACGCTCCACAAAAACATGTTCAACAATCAGCCAGCAGCAGTTATGTCTTTATTTAGACTTCAGAGAGATGGAGGGTTCTATGGTGAAGTGGACAGAAGATGGATGGAGGACGAGTGGAGACAAAGAACCTCCAGACGGTACCATCAACACCACCAGACTGGAGAACAATCAATAATATATAATCATTATTAAAACCACAGACTGGAGTCACTGGAAACCACAATGTAGAGGGTCTCTATAGGTAGGGTCCATCCACTGACTCCAGTTAATACACCTGTATGGTCCATCCACTGACTCCAGTTAATACACCTGTATGGTCCATCCACTGACTCCAGTTAATACACCTGTATGGTCCATCCACTGACTCCAGTTAATACACCTGTATGGTCCATCCACTGACTCCAGTTAATACACCTGTATGGTCCATCCACTGACTCCAGTTAATACACCTGTACCATCCATCCTATGACTCCAGTTAATACACCTGTATGGTCCATCCACTGACTCCAGTTAATACACCTGTATGGTCCATCCACTGAGTCCAGTTAATACACCTGTACGGTCCATCCACTGAGTCCAGTTAATACACCTGTATGGTCCATCCACTGACTCCAGTTAATACACCTGTATGGTCCATCCACTGGCTCCAGTTAATACACCTGTACCATCCATCCACTGACTCCAGTTAATACACCTGTATGGTCCATCCACTGACTCCAGTTAATACACCTGTATGGTCCATCCACTGACTCCAGTTACTACACCTGTATGGTCCATCCACTGGTTCCAGTTACTACACCTGTACGGTCCATCCACTGGTTCCAGTTAATACACCTGTACGGTCCATCCACTGACTCCAGTTAATACACCTGTATGGTCCATCCACTGACTCCAGTTAATACACCTGTATGGTCCATCCACTGACTCCAGTTACTACACCTGTATGGTCCATCCACTGACTCCAGTTAATACACCTGTACCATCCATCCACTGGCTCCAGTTAATACACCTGTATGGTCCATCCACTGACTCCAGTTAATACACCTGTATGGTCCATCCACTGGCTCCAGTTAATACACCTGTATGGTCCATCCACTGACTCCAGTTAATACACCTGTATGGTCCATCCACTGACTCCAGTTAATACACCTGTATGGTCCATCCACTGGCTCCAGTTAATACACCTGTATGGTCCATCCACTGGCTCCAGTTAATACACCTGTATGGTCCATCCACTGACTCCAGTTAATACACCTGTATGGTCCATCCACTGACTCCAGTTAATACACCTGTATGGTCCATCCACCTGGACTCCAGTTAATACACCTGTATGGTCCATCCACTGGCTCCAGTTAATACACCTGTATGGTCCATCCACTGGCTCCAGTTAATACACCTGTATGGTCCATCCACTGACTCCAGTTAATACACCTGTATGGTCCATCCACTGGCTCCAGTTAATACACCTGTATGGTCCATCCACTGAGTCCAGTTAATACACCTGTATGGTCCATCCACTGACTCCATTTAGTGTGTATTGATGTGTTAATGTGTGTTGATGTGTGTGTTCCAGGGGAACTCTGGTCTGGGCTTCAGCATTGCAGGAGGAACTGATAATCCTCACATTGGAGACGACCCGTCCATCTTCATCACCAAGATCATCCCTGGAGGAGCCGCCGCTCAGGACGGACGCCTCAGGTACATCAGAACCATCAGAACCCTTATAACTACACCATCAGAACCCTTAACTACACTATCAGAACCCTTAACTTAACCTAAACCATCAGAACCCTTAACTACACTATCAGAACCCTTAACTTAACCTAAACCATCAGAACCCTTAACTACACTATCAGAACCCTTAACTCAACCTAAACCATCAGAACCCTTAACTACACTATCAGAACCCTTAACTTAACCTAAACCATCAGAACCTTTAACTACACTATCAGAACCCTTAACTACACCATCAGAACCCTTAACTCAACCTAAACCATCAGAACCCTTAACTACACTATCAGAACCCTTAACTTAACCTAAACCATCAGAACCCTTAACTACGTTATCAGAAACCCTAACTACACTATCAGAACCCTTAACTCAACCTAAACCAATCAGAACCCTTAACTACACCATCAGAACCCTTATAACTACACCATCAGAACCCTTATAACTACACCATCAGAACCCTTAACTCAACCTAAACCAATCAGAACCCTTAACTACACCATCAGTACCCTTAACTACGTTATCAGAAACCCTAACTACACTATCAGAACCCTTAACTCAGCCTAAACCAATCAGAACCCTTAACTACACTATCAGAACCCTTAACTCAGCCTAAACCAATCAGAACCCTTAACTACACTATCAGAACCCTTAACTCAGCCTAAACCAATCAGAACCGTTACAGCAAACGTGACCAAACTGTGTCTGATTCCGTCTGCAGGGTGAACGACAGCATCGTTTTCGTTAATGACGTGGACGTCCGTGAGGTCACTCACTCCATCGCCGTGGAGGCGCTGAAGGAGGCGGGGCCTGTGGTCAGGTTATACGTCCTGAGGCGACGCCCACCAAGCGAACGCATCACACAGATCAAACTCATGAAGGGACCTAAAGGTAGAGAACAGGAGTTCAGTTGTTATGTTACAGAATATTTCTGGTGGACATGTTAGGACTTTCCATGTGTGTATGTTTATTAAGTCAGATCAAAAGAAATCACAAGCGACATGTTTACTTCCAGATATCATATAAAGCACTGTACATGTTCCAACGTAAAAAAGTCTACAATTGAGAAACATTTATTATAAGTTCTGGATGGTCTAGAACCTGAAGAAACAAACGGTGGTCAGAGCCTTACTGGCTCATTAAACACCTTTTATAAGGTAAATGGACATACAGGACTGTTCCTCTGAGGAACCCTGTTAGACCTGAAGACCAGCAGAAAACCTGAACTCAGACGATGCTCTGAGAAAAGTCACACTGCAGAACCTGATTGTTCCTTTGATAATCCTGCTGCCCAGCGTTTTTTCCTGATGAACTTCTTTGGTGCTTCGAGCCGAAACCTCCTCCACAGATGTCAGAGTATTAATGTCAGAGTCCTGTTTGATCTCCAGGTATTTTACAAAAGGGTTTCTACTGCTTTTCTTAATAAAACCGATGAGAAATGTTCTACAGAAGGTGTTGCGGACCTTTGAACCTGTATGTGTGTTTTAAAGGTTGTCTAAATGTTCTAGAAGCTCTGAACCTTGATGCTGCTGTAAAGAACCCACCAGACTTCTCTTAAAATCTGAACCAGCTCTTTTCAACAGGACCTCTAGTCTGTCCAGAATACTCTGAGCTCCCCTGGTCGTGGTTCTGGTTCACACAGACCTCAGATCATTTCCTCTGGTTCCAGAACCAGTGATGATCAATATTTCTGTGTTAAGCTAACTAGTTCTGTCCCCGGTCCGGTCCAGGTCTGGGCTTTAGTATAGCCGGCGGTGTGGGGAACCAACATGTTCCTGGAGACAACAGCATCTACGTCACCAAGATCATCGAGGGTGGAGCGGCGCACCGCGACGGACGGCTACAGATTGGGGACAAAATCCTGGCGGTAGGTGACCTCATGGTCTGCTGCCTGAAACAGAACCTTCAGGACGGTGTTCTAACCTCAGCTCTGATCCGGCAGGTCAACCACGTCTCTCTGGAGGATGTCCTACACGAAGACGCCGTGTCGGCCCTGAAGAACACCGGGGAGGTGGTCTACCTGAAGGTGGCCACACCCACCTCGCAGTATATCCACTCGGTCGACCGATACAGCCCCCCCGACCTGACCAGCTGTACGTACACCTGAGATTGGTTTGTTTCCTCGGTAATGTTCTGATCACAGAACCTGCAGGGCAGCATGTTCTGAGGCTGACAATGATTCCTGCTGGTTTCAGCTGCTCTGATGCTTCCTTCAAACTTTAAAATCACTCAGTTTGCATATTCAGTAGGTGTTACCAGGTGATTCGTCTACATATTGACAGGTAGGACGTCCTCCACCTACAATCATTACACTCAGTATTGGTAAAGCCGTGATTTAATTCTTAGAAAGAGGAACACAAGTTGACATTTGGACGTTTGAGGGGATGAAGGAGGCATCAGTCAGCAGATTATTATCCAGGAGACTTGAGTCACTTCCTGTTAATCACTCAGTGTTTAAGTTTAGGAATCAGAACTAGTTGGACAAGTTCAGAAACATATCCTGATTTGGGTTAAAATGCAACCAGTCACATAGATTAATAATGGTCTGACTGCACATCATTAACAAATTATTGATGGTCTGATTCACCTCGTTGACAGATTAATAATGGTCTGACTGCACCTCGTTAACAGATTAATAATGGTCTGACTCCACCTTGTTAACAGATTAATAATGGTCAGACTGCATCTCGTTAACAGATTAATAATAGTCTGACTCCACCTTGTTAACAGATTAATGGTCTGACTGCTCCTCATTAACAGATTAATAATAGTCTGACTCCACCTTGTTAACAGATTAATGGTCTGACTGCTCGTCATTAACAGATTAATAATATTCTGACTCCTCCTTGTGAACAGATTAATAACAGTCTGACTCCACCTTGTTAACAGATTAATAATGGTCTGACTCCACTTTGTTAGCAGATTAATAATGGTTTGACTGCACCTCGTTGAGAGATTAATAATGGTCTGACTCCACCTTGTTAACAGATTAATAATATTCTGACTCCTCCTTGTGAACAGATTAATAATAGTCTGACTCCACCTTGTTAACAGATTAATAATGGTTTGACTGCACCTTGTTAACAGATTAATAATATTCTGACTCCTCCTTGTGAACAGATTAATAATAGTCTGACTCCACCTTGTTAACAGATTAATAATGGTCTGACTCCACCTTGTTAACAGATTAATGAGGGTCTGACTGCACCTCATTAACAGATTAATAATGGTCTGACTCCACTTTGTTAGCAGATTAATAATGGTCTGACTCCACCTTGTTAACAGATTAATAATAGTCTGACTGCCCCTTGTTAACAGATTAATAATGGTCTGACTGGTCCTCGTTAACAGATTAATAATGGTCTGACTCCACCTTGTTAACAGATTAATAATGGTCTGACTGCTCCTCGTTAACAGATTAATAATGGTTTGACTGCACCTTGTTAACAGATTAATAATCGTCTGACTCAACCTTGTTAACAGATTAATAATGGTCTGATTCACTCATTAACAGATTAATAATGGTCTGACTCCACCTTGTTAACAGATTAATAATGGTCTGACTCCACCTTGTTAACAGATTAATGACGGTCTGACTGCACCTCGTTAACAGATTAATAATGGTCTGACTCCACTTTGTTAGCAGATTAATAGTGGTCTGACTGCACCTTGTTAACAGATTAATAATGGTCTGACTGCTCCTCATTAACAGATTAATAATGGTCTGACTGCACCTTGTTAGCAGATTAATAATGGTCTGACTCCACCTTGTTAACAGATTAATAATGGTCTGACTGCTCCTCATTAACAGATTAATTATGGTTTGACTGCACCTTGTTAACAGATTAATAATGGTCTGACTCCACCTTGTTAACAGATTAATGAGGGTCTGACTGCATCTGGTTAATAGATTAATAATGGTCTGACTGCACCTCGTTAACAGATTAATAATGGTCTGACTGCACCTTGTTAACAGATTAATAATGGTCTGACTGCTCCTCATTAACAGATTAATAATGGTCTGACTCCACCTTGTTAACAGATTAATAATGGTTTGACTGCACCTTGTGAACAGATTAATAATGGTCTGATTCACTCATTAACAGATTAATAATGGTCTGACTCCACCTTGTTAACAGATTAATAATGGTCTGACTCCACCTTGTTAACAGATTAATGAGGGTCTGACTGCACCTCATTAACAGATTAATAATGGTCTGACTCCACTTTGTTAGCAGATTAATGAGGGTCTGACTGCATCTCGTTAACAGATTAATAATGGTCTGACTGCACCTCGTTAACAGATTAATAATGGTCTGACTGCTCCTCATTAACAGATTAATAATGGTCTGACTCCTCCTTGTGAACAGATTAATGAGGGTCTGACTGCTCCTCATTAACAGATTAATAATGGTCTGAGTGCTCCTCATTAACAGATTAATGAGGGTCTGACTCCACCTTGTTAACAGATTAATAATGGTCTGGCTGCTCCTCGTTAACAGATTAATAATGGTTTGACTGCACCTCATTAACAGATTAATAATGGTCTGACTCCACCTTGTGAACAGATTAATGAGGGTCTGACTCCTCCTTGTGAACAGATTAATGAGGGTCTGACTGCTCCTCATTAACAGATTAATAATGGTCTGACTGCTCCTCATTAACAGATTAATAATGGTCTGACTGCTCCTCATTAACAGATTAATAATGGTCTGACTCCTCCTTGTGAACAGATTAATGAGGGTCTGACTGCATCTCGTTAATAGATTAATAATGGTCAGACTGCTCCTCATTAACAGATTAATGAGGGTCTGACTCCACCTTGTTAACAGATTAATAATGGTCTGACTCCTCCTTGTGAACAGATTAATGAGGGTCTGACTGCTCCTCATTAACAGATTAATAATGGTCTGACTGCACCTTGTTAGCAGATTAATAATGGTCTGACTCCACCTTGTTAACAGATTAATAATGGTGTGACTGCTCCTCATTAACAGATTAATTATGGTCTGACTCCACCTTGTTAACAGATTAATAATGGTCTGACTCCTCCTTGTGAACAGATTAATGAGGGTTTGACTGCATCTCGTTAATAGATTAATAATGGTCTGACTGCACCTCGTTAACAGATTAATAATGGTCTGACTGCACCTTGCTAACAGATTAATAATGGTCTCACTGCATCTCGTTAATAGATTAATTATGGTCTGACTGCTCCTCGTTAACAGATTAATAATGGTCTGACTGCTCCTCATTAACAGATTAATAATGGTCTGACTGCTCCTCGTTAACAGATTAATAATGGTCTGACTGCTCCTCATTAACAGATTAATAATGGTCTGACTGCTCCTCGTTAACAGATTAATAATGGTCTGACTGCTCCTCATTAACAGATTAATAATGGTCTGACTCCTCCTTGTGAACAGATTAATAATGGTCTGACTGCACCTTGCTAACAGATTAATAATGGTCTGACTGCTCCTCATTAACAGATTAATAATGGTCTGACTGCTCCTCATTAACAGATTAATAATGGTCTGGTACTGGTCCATGGGTCAGAGGTACTGTTGTTGACTGTTGTTGTCTCTGCAGCCTACATGGAACCGGACTACATGTGTGATTACCCACAAGCCTTGCCTCCTCCGTCACCACGGCGATACTCTCCCATCCCCCGTGGCATGATGGGGGAGGAAGACTACTCCAGGGAGCCCCGGAGGGTCTGTGTCCAGCGAGGCTCCACCGGACTGGGCTTCAACATCGTGGGCGGAGAGGATGGAGAGGGCATCTTCATCTCCTTCATCCTCGCTGGGGGACCAGCAGACCTGAGCGGGGAGCTTCGCAAGGGGGACCAGATCCTCAGTGTGAGTACCAGAAACTCAGAACCAGGCCAGAACCTGCTGAACCAGAACCATTAGAACCAGACCAGATCCTTAGAACCACATCAGAACCTCAGTGTGAGTACCAGAGCCTCAGAACCAGACCACAACCTTTAGAACCAGACCAGATCCTCAGTGTGAGTACCAGAAACTCAGAACCATGCCAGAACCTGCTGAACCAGAACCATTAGAACCAGACCAGATCCTTAGAACCACACCAGAACCTCAATGTGAGTACCAGAGCCTCAGAACCAGACCACAACTTTTAGAACTAGACCAGATCCTCAGTGTAAGTACCAGAGCCCCAGAACCAAGCCAGAATCTTTAGAACTAGAACCTTTAGAACCAGACCAAATCCTTAGAACCACACCAGAACCTCAATGTGAGTACTAGAACCTCAGAACCAGACCAGAACCTTCAGAAGCAGACAGTAGACTCCAGAAAAGCAGCAGGATCTGACGGCATCCCTGGTAGGGTGCTGAAGACTGTGCAGACCAGCTCTCTGGGGTCTTTCCTAAAGTGTTCAACCTGTCCTAAGCACAGTCTACTGCCCCGCCCTTCCTGAAGTCCTCAACCATCATCCCTGTCCCAGAAATGACCCCCATCAGCAGCCTAAATGACTTTTGGACAGTGGCTCTCCCTCCTGTCTTAATGAAGTGTTTTGAGAAGTCAGAAGTCACATCATTCAAGGACAGGCATGACAGATCTACAGAGGATGACCCATCTGGAACAGAAGACCACAGCCCTCCACACATCCCTGACCCATCTGGAACAGAAGGCCACAGTCCTCCCCACATCCCTGACCCATCTGGAACAGAAGACCACAGTCCTCCACACATCCCTGACCCATCTGGAACAGAAGACCACAGTCCTCCACACATCCCTGACCATCTGGAACAGAAGGCCACAGTCCTCCCCACATCCCTGACCCATCTGGAACAGAAGACCACAGCCCTCCACACATCCCTGACCCATCTGGAACAGAAGGCCACAGTCCTCCCCACATCCCTGACCCATCTGGAACAGAAGGCCACAGTCCTCCCCACATCCCTGACCCATCTGGAACAGAAGGCCACAGTCCTCCACACATCCCTGACCCATCTGGAACAGAAGGCCACAGTCCTCCCCACATCCCTGACCCATCTGGAACAGAAGACCACAGCCCTCCACACATCCCTTACCCATCTGGAACAGAAGACCACAGTCCTCCACACATCCCTGACCCATCTGGAACAGAAGACCACAGTCCTCCACACATCCCTGACCCATCTGGAACAGAAGGCCACAGATCTCCACACATCCCTGACCCATCTGGAACAGAAGGCCACAGATCTCCACACATCCCTGACCATCTGAAACAGGAGGACCGTTATATCAGGCTTCTTCCTCAGCACTCAACACTGGCTCCCCACAGGGATGTATGCTTAGTCTACAACTGTACACTTTCTACATACATGACTGCACCTCCACCCACCCAAACAACTCCATCATGAAGTTTACGGACGACAAGACAGTGGCCGGGCTCATCACAGGAGGATGAGTCTGCAGAGATGAGGTGGAAAAACTGTAATCAGGGTGCAGCAACAGCAGCCTGGTCCTCAACAGGGCTAGGGTTAGGGTTAGTGGACTTCAGCAGACACAGATCGGACCCTCAGCCCATGTACATCCATGGGGACTGTGTGGAGAAGGCCTCTGACTTCAGGTTCCTTGGCCTTTGATGGTGACCTAACCTTGACAACCAACACCTCTGCACTGATCAAGAAGGCACAGCAGCAACTCCACCTCCTGAAGGTCCTGAAAAACAACGCCCTGGACAAGGAGCTGCTGGAGTCCTACAGATGTTCTCTGGAAAGTGTTCTGCTCTGCATCCCGGTGTGGTTTACCAGCTGCTCTGCTCAGGAACAGACAGCGCACCAGAGGGTTATCAACACAGCAGGAGATCATCAGCTGTGCTCATCTCGCCTTAGAGGAGCTGTAGAGGTCTAGCTGCCACAGGAAGACCAGCAGCATCCTGAAGGACTCATCCCACCCCAACCCTCAGGGAGGCGCTACAGGCCATAAAAACAACAGACTAAAGACCAGCACACATCCCAGGGCTGTTACTGAAAGAACACAGACCTGTATTCTTCCTCTTGTTTCTCTGCTGATTGTACATTTTAGTGTGTTTATATCCGTTTATCAGTTTATTTCTTTAAACTT